>DWQQ01000113.1:0-14205 GCA_018244775.1 Oxynetra roscius flavomaculata
CAGTGACACGTGACAGCGGTAACATACTGACGTAGTACTCCAGTTGTTAATCTGGTATATCTCTAAGGCTCTGTGTTATTTATTTTAATCGTTATTATATTTTGAAGGGTGTAGTAACTGATTTTGACGATTCTCAAACAGGACATTCAAAACTAGTTACAGTCAGACTTGGATAAAAGTGTACTATTAAAGTTGCTAGTTAACACAAAGTGGTTTTAATCTATCACTGGCAAAAACGAAATAATTTCAAATTTCCAAATGTATCTTAGCACACTATGTTATCAATTTATAACTACAATTATCCAACTAGTAATTTACAGTATTAGAGGACATCGTGTGAAAAGACAACGACATAGATGACAGCGATCGACGCTTTGGAAATAAAATAACAAATGAAAAAATTATTTAAATCTCATCCAATCGCTCGTCGCTGGGGCCGCGCGGGGCGACGCAACCGCTCATTAAGGTGCGCGTTTCGGATAATTACGTACTGATAAACCAAGCAAATTGTCCGCGAATTACCTGTGCATGATGAATATCACTCCCCGTCCCCGAAACGCCCGCCCGCTGACACCGATGACACTTCAATCTTTTGTGAGGACACGAATGATCTACGCCGTAGCGTTGGAGAAATTATAAAAACTATATTTCTATGTATGGTATCTAAATGTGCGATGCGTTTCCGTTATCTTTCAACAATAAATGAAAGTATTGTAAAATAATTGAAGGAGATGCAGAGCTTTGTTAATAATGGTAATTGAAATGAACGATGCAACTTGGTGACTCTGTTCCTGTCGTCATCAAAATTGAACATATAATATGAATGACAGATATCAACGATTTATTTTTAAATAATTTTCACCCAATTGAAAAGAAGAAAACGTCTTGTTATTCGCGCTCTTCAAATCAGTGAATAGTATTTATAATACTATTTTTTGGGGAATTCCACTATTTTTGTAATAATATTCCATCATCATCAAAGTTCTTAGAAATATCCTTCAATTTAAAAACAAATATTTTTTGTCAATGTAAGTTCCGCAATGTACATTGAGAGTTGACACGCTTTGAGTAAACTTTCTGAATTCCCGTTGCAGAATCGTTTTTTGAATTTAAATGTGAGTGACGATAAGATATACGACCTATAAGTTTTATTGTTTTAAATTACGAGCTTTCGCGCATTGCTCCGACCTTCACATTATCTGCTTTTTTAAATAACAATACGGCCAGTAATCATGAATCAATACTTCAGTCTTCAATCATCTTCCCATCACAACACCTGTAATGACACTTAAGAATTGGGTCACCCGTAAAGTAACAGAAAGTCTACCTTAATTTGTACAAATAAGGTTCAAATTTAAAAATGTTTGCTAATCCCATAATCTTTCGAGTCGCATGTCTCAAAATCGCTGCGATAACTTCTTATTACCCGTGTTTGCTCAAATAAACTGCTGTTAATTTTGCCATCCAACTTAATGTCGCTGGTCCGTATATCTGTCCTTATCTGATCTATAAAATATAACGAAGTGCAAGCGAGAGACACAAAATGATACACATAAATCGACAATGTAAAATTTTACGATATAATCGGTGCGATTCTTTCGCGATGAGGTGAGAAATTTCGGTCAGCCCGATGCGAAATATGCAAGTGGTTATGGCTTCTTAGTACATTTCTCAATAAAAGTATATCATACGTTATCTTAAAAAGAGCCGGGAAATATATGTGGAAGCGGGCATGTTAACTTCATCGTGAGATATTTATCAAGGTTTAATGTCGCGCTACCACCGAATGGAACGTGTGTAATTTTAATATGATTTATTTATTTGCATTAATGTCTGTGATAAAGCGACTTTTTCTTCTCAGAAGACGTATTGCAATCACATGTGCTTATTCAAAGTTAACGTTCTAGGTTAAGTTGTTGGTACAGTTATAGCGAAACAAACTGACATTTTAATAATAACAATCAATCATACAAAACTAGTTGTTTAACTAACAAATAACTAGCAAAAGCTTATACAAACAGTTTAAAAAAAAAATACAATACAAAAGCAGCCATCGATATAAGAAAATAATGTAATTAGAGAAGTTATCACAATTTGACATTTTAATCGCGATCAAATAACACACAACTAAGAAAATAAATTAACGTAAAGCAAACGTAAAATTAAAAAGCCCTTTCAATGCAAATCCCAACACCAATACCCTTACGACTATATTGACTCCATAGAAAATTAAGAGTTGTTCAAGTGTTGCTTTTATAAAATTATTTAACACATGCGTCCATTCACACACGCTCAGTAGCCACATCTCGAATCCTTAGCTGGTCTGGTTACAGCATAATGCTCATTGTGTGGAATAACTCTTACTTACACGCCCGAGTAATGTATACTGCTCCTTTCACTCCAATATAATGTAATATAATAAACGCGACACTATCCTTAGTTTGAATTAGGATTGTCAAAATTATATATTTTAAATTTAATCTTTAAACATATGGATTTAATTGAAGGGAATCTGATGTGACTTGAAAATCCAACATGCATCTCAAGCCAATGTTATGAAACGCTGGAGGTTCAACCGTCAATTATAAGCCTTCCATAAATAAATGTTATACATTTTACTGTTTACTAACTCAATAAAGTCTCAAAATACTGCTAATAAGGTACACAACCAAAGGAATATCAATTTGAAACGATATTCCAATTTAGGGGTGGGAATTCTTTTTCTTTTTGGGCTTTCATTTTCTTTTAGGGCCGTTTCAATGAATTATTATAAACGCTTTATTTTCGATTACAAAGTAGTTTCGATTAGAATATTAGACATATCCAATCGACTGAAATTGGAGTGTGCCAGCCCTAAGGCATCATGTATAGCAATACAATAGAATTGTAGACGCTCGAAGTGTGCAGTGTATAGCGGGCCGTTGCGGGCGCGTTAATACAACTCTTATGATGATAAATGCGCTCGTTCGTATTGTGTTGTGTCCTTGTCACCGCGTACCGTTCGCAAACTAAGTTGAATACATTTTGTGGCATCTTCAATATCCTACAACATATGGATTTAGGTATTTAAATTGTGTTAATTAATATGAATAAGTGTGTATCATTTGTTTCCCAAAAGGAAATAAATAAATAATTTCCTTTATATATGGCATATGTGTATATCTAAGGGTTATTTCAAACACAAAAACACATAGACACAATTATAAATAAAACCAAACCAAAACATTATTTATGGCTTTTCTTATGAAAAGTGGTTGAAAACTAAATATATGTAATTATAAGGTACAGATTTAAGTTTAAAAACTCATTGTATACCAAGTATCTACTTGACATGAGTTGACATCGATAAATCTGCTTCATAGCAGTAATAATTACACAGCTGAGTATAATTCTGAAGTGAATATTGAGTTCATGAGATAGTAACGAAACAAGAAACTATCCAAGAGAAAAAATATTTTATTTGTAAATATAACTAGAATTACTTAAAATCACCCGTCTAATGCCTATTTGTCAATTTCGCCCATTACACTGTCACCTAGTACCAACTGGACAAAAACATATGCTATTAGCAGTCAGAACGTTGTACCGACAACAAAACAATTTTATTTTAACAAAAATCTGTTGGTCAAAATTACGAACTATACTTAATAAGTTCACTAATTTATATGAGAACTCTTTTCGCATTACGCTGGACGTTCAAAGACTTGTATGTTGACGGTACACGCAAGAGTAGTGGACGTCGTGCCATACGTTTCGGCAGTGACCACTAAAGATGCGTTTATCATGTTGCTGGGACGCGCAATGCTGTTTTTGTTACAATGAACTGGCTAACAAGCTTGTGATCATTCGAACCTAATGATTTTATTATCACTTTCATCGCACTTTACGCTGTAAAATTTATATGCAACCATTATTACTTCTAGCATGACAACAGAGTGCAGATTTTTTTAAAGTGATATAATAGAATAATCGAAATTCAAATAACGATATTGAACGTGCTTATTGTAATACTAAACGCTTCAGCTTGTTTGTAAGTGCATCTTTAACCTTAACATTGTTGGTGATATGTCCATGTCAAGCAAAAGTTCTATAAGAAGTCAACATTTATTCATTCATTCATAATTTTTTATTTGTACACCACAAGTATAATTGAGAAAAAAAAACATACAAACGGCGGTATTATGGTGGACAAGTGATTTCTAGTAGATGACCTTTGGATAGCTTAGCCGGATTAGTAATTTACAGATTCCTATCGAAGAAAGAATTAAAAAGTTTAACAAAAATGTAACACGTCAGAAATAATTGTTAATTCTTAATCAAATAAGACTCCAAATTGATTGAATACCTTAATCTGAGGGTTATTAAATCCACCGAGATCCAGTTAATGTAACAAGGCGTTAAACATAATGTGTCGTTCAACAAGCCTCGTTAATAATCAACAAACTGTGTATTTATCTCGCGAGGAAAATGTCTACGGTACAATGCTAATTAATATGTCATTAGCATAATGCTGGAATAACACTGAACTATGAAAATGGATAAAGTACCGAATATACACACACATACCGTTTATTTGCTTTATGCGAACCTGTCGCTCGGTGTGTTAACTACTTAAAACCGTCGTTAAATCCTCAATATCACCATTTGACACGCCCATGTTGTAATAAAGCATTCGGCACAAATAATTCTGTACCAATGTTTACGCTGGACATTTAAATATCACCCTCTGACGAAGATTCAGTATCTATTTTCATATTGACACGATTTTCAGGGTTCCGTCGCTTTGAGCGGACATATTTGTGCACAAACAGTCCGTATAGGGGCGAATGTTTTGTTTATGTTATGTTGCGATGCTGATAGTACACATAATGTATCATTTAAATTTGAATATTTTCATGTGTTCGAAATGTTATTTCAGATTGCGGATAAGCTGACCTTTGGAAGCACTATTGCCATATAGACCGCCACTGGAAATTAGTAGGTACTACATTATATAAACATTTGTATGTTAATCCGAAATCCGTTGAAGATGCATCATGAGACACGAGGCATTCCACTCAAGTCGCTGTGGCTGCAACACATGTATGACTAATCACAAACAGCATTCTGACGAGATAATCATAACCAAGAAAAATGTTGTTTTAGGCACTACGTGTTGAAATTACGAGAATGTGCTTGATTCTTCGATGGCTATCATAGAGGATCTTTTTTGAAGCGCATCATCAAGGACAAATGCGAACTATAATTAAAAACAAACTTACATTAAATTCCTTGCCAGCAAAAAAGCATGTGGTTTTACAACTCATTTCTTTTGTTATACCGGATGTTCTTCGTAAGTTAACTGCCTTAAAGGAATTCTAAATTTACCCGCAAAAGGAGTGCATCATAATTGCAATCTAAAGTATAAAACAAAAGTCAATTTCATCAATGAATTACAATGAAATATGACTTGACAAAACTCTACAGAATCACACTTGCGATGCTCTTAAGAAATGCTCAGTTAGTTACCACCTTAGGCAATATATATTATAATGCGCATTTATGATAGAGTTTTAAGGTATAGCAGCTAAATTGTTGGTCATTTGATTGACGCCATTGGCAATAGACCTGATCGACCACACTCATAATAGTTACCTGTGCATTTGCTGTATGTATTTAAATAAATTAATGAATTAACGTTTCACACACGTAACTCCGTTCTAAGATGTTTACGTTGGCGCGGCGCCGTGAGCACGCAACGAACAAACAAAACAGATAAATGTATCCATTCGGCTAACACTCGCTCTCGGAATTATTAGCGCATTATTACAGAACAGCATAATAACCGTTGATTTTGTAACGATCTAAATATAAACGGATTAGATATATTGCTTAGTTGCTTGTTAAGAACGATCTTTCTCCAACTTGCGCGAAAAAAAGAGATTTCCTCAGAGTAACATACATCTGTACCTTCATAATAAGCTATCATTACAACAATTACTTTTTTTAAATTTGGTTAAGTCGATTTCTCTTGATGAAACATAAAACAAAAATAAATCAGACTGTATAATAAAATATTATTCATTGTAATGTTATTATTAGTTTCGTTAAAAAGATAAATAACGGAATATTCAAATAAAAGCCAACAATATACATACATTCCCATTGACTGACTTTATCTGTTGGTGCAGTGATTAACCTTGACTGTGAAGCTGAGGTCGCGAGTTCAATTCTAACCCGAAACAAATATTTGTGTGACAGGCTCAAGCGTTTTCTCTGTCTGGATGTAAACAAATATCTATTGAAGTATATATTTATTTGTAGATATATAATTTGTCAGCTGTCTGATAACCATAATAAAGAAACTGCCTAAGTGCCTCATTTGCGATCAGGTGGCTGTGAGTAGAAGTGTGACTAGAGGTTATAAAAAATTAAATTGCATTATCCAAAGTATATGACTATACTATATAGGAGAAAATTTATGCTCCCTCCCTCTACCATCCTCTACTTCAGCATTGCGAAATAACATACAGTTTTAAGTCGTTGTTACGCTAGCATCGAAGTATGACATTTCCATTATGCGGTAAAGTATTTATTACACATATCCAGTTTATACCGTTAGATCGTTTTAAATACGAATCTGATTGTGAGGACCACTGCATACCGGGTGCGACTACAGACTTTTCAATTCGAACTAAAGCTCAACACGGCTAACCGAAACTTTCAGATATCAGTTCCAATCGAAAACAACATACGTTTGAAAGTATGGACGTATATGTATTAGTGAATAATAGGAAGTCTGGCTGAGCGCACCCATACTTGCTTAACTTCATGTTAATGGCACGAGCCTTCGTTTCCAATTCGTTCTGAATGTTTAAAGTATTAATCTATAGCATACCATTAAATTCATCTTTGTATTGAAAGCTATATACTATGCGAAACAACTACTACTAAGTTCCCGGATAATTAATGATGGAGATGAGTAAACAAATCGTTAACGTCCAAATGAGGCGCGCCCAACGAAACCATTAACGATACTTCGTCAAATGCGTCCGTAATAGACACATCGTAGCTGTCATCAAAAATTCTCATTTTGAGTTATAGCATATTAACATTTAACGCACAATTGCTGACAATGTTACTGGCGAAGCGGTGAAATATTCTGGGAAGCAATACATCTGTGCTGCAGTAGAGATTATCAATGTTAGCGCGTGAGATCACGACTGATAAACACATGGGAACCGTATACCGTTTCGTTATACAATTCTTATATCACACCGAGCGCAGTGATGTGCTGGATCAATACTTCAGTCTTTGCTCCGGAGGTATGCGGTACGAATTACTTGACGAAGTTATGAGACTAGAAAGAAAATCTCAGTGAAGTAACTTATACGTATGATAATTATCCATATTTTTCACTAAGACGTGATTTCTGCAGAACATTACTTTCTCAGCGCGGTAGATTATGGTCTTCAATGTTCTGATTCTACGTATTGTATCCAACAATGACTAAGTAAAGTTTTGATAATATATTAAACATTTACAATATCTTCCGCAATACGAACGATATTTAAACTATGACTATTGGAAAAATCCAAAAATAATATCTAATGGATGTGTTAACGAGCTTTCACCAAATACGTCTTTAATGAGCACAAAACATTTAAATAGTATCTTTTATACCAAAACTACTAGTGTTTATTAATTGATAGAGACAAAAAACAACATCTTTATGGCAACCGATTCATTTAACAGCCACACAAATCTAGTCTTACCGCTCTAAATCGATTGGTTTTCTTTCCAAAGTTCATGTTTATCAGGTCGCCAGTTTATTTGTCCGGGAAACGACCTATGTGTTTATTAAAAAGCGATCAATATCTATATTGGACCTTAGCCTCAATATTTCTTACATCCATGTGACTTGCTTAATGCCACATGACTGGGCTTTGTCGCAAAAATCATAATCATATCATAGGCATATATAGTAATATATACGGTTTAGAAAAGAATGCTGGCCGCTTCAAAGAGTCACCGAAGAAACCCAGGACGATCGATATAAGTTAATAGATACTTCTCGATTTTATATGAGGATAAAATCAGAGATGTTTTGTGTTGCTACTCCTAAAAAGTTGGAATCCTTAATATCTTCCCACCGCACTTTACGACCCGAATAGAACTGTACTAGAACGTCTACGAGGTTGAAGAATTAGCTGGAAATATAGAGCTATCGCCGGCGTACTCTGCACGAAATACCCTACAATCGTAAAAGTGTCAAAGTCAAATTGGCATCCATATTGACATCATTGCTAGAACCAAAACGAGAAATAGAGCGAATCGAGGAACAGGTTACTAAATATTTTTACGTTTTAATAAGAGATTTGATAAATATTGCTACTATTAAAAATATTATGTCTCGACGATCAACTGCGTGCGAGCTTGTGCAATTTTAATCATGTCTCTTTGGATATTGGTCCCAAATGACAGCTTCCAAGTACGGTACCTATCGCTAACTACTTAATTAATAACTTAACTAGTTAATATGACGATACAGACGGACGTCAAGTTTTTCTCTTGCCAAATTAAATATTACTATTTACAACAAAATGTGAAATGAGTTATGAGTACCTACGAGTATAATTCGACAAAATTCTTATGTTTCACAGTATTGACTAATTGACTGATTACATTACTACAGGACTTTGTCTAGTGGTTAGTGATGCTGATTATCGAGGCAGGGATCGTAGGTTCGATTTTCATCTAAGAATAATATTTGCATGAAAAGAAAGTGTTTATTTATTTATTTATTCGTATGTATCGCCTTAAAGTAAGGGTTAAAAGGGCGTAGATAACGTTAGTCGGCACAGTATTTGCTATGACCAAGTATAGAATTATGTACACAACAAGAAATACCAATATTCTGTTACTATTATTGCTATTAATATCGTAATTAAAATTCTGAGATTATGGAAATAAAGTGTAGATCTAATTTCCTATGTCCCATGTGGGTAGTATGAATAATTTAAAATTGCCATTTTTTTTCACCGGCTACCCACGCCCCGATTAGTCAGTATTTCGACATTCGCCCACGAGCCCGTTATTAACATAAAACACCACATTCCATTGTGCAATGAACGCTACATGCGATATTATCTAGCCACAAAACGGCTAAACAACTAGATTTTGACGACCTCTCAAAATATTCAATAAATTCCATTCTTACGATAAAACAAAAAAGGGGTTTATATCAAATGTTTTATATAATTACTTTTGGTGCGTGATATTTCGTTAGAAGCCAGACTCGAAGTTCGAAGCGATCAATTAATTGAGTAGGCATACTAAGGCACAAATCGATTTAAATATTTTTTGACTTAAGAATCATAGTAAACATGTGAAGGATTTCAAAACCGGTGTACTATAGAATACCTAGTAACTGTTATTTAATATATGTATATCATTATACTGATACGCTTCTAGGACTTAAAAAGTTAAGATAACTGCAACACGCATAGATATTTCCACTGGCTCGATGTTATGCTACAAAAAGATGTATTGTGTTGTCCTTCTCTCTATCATGCGTAAGTCTTACATGCAAATAGCTCCGCCATTAAACAATCTCTGTACTCCATCTAAGAGGGAAACGTTATACCCAACGGCATACAAATTAATAGAAATAAAAATCTGCAATTTCTACCTTTTCGTATCTGTTCTTTATATATTAATAATTATTTTATTATATATTAATTTCGTTATAATATTTAAGCAAAATTAATAATAATTGTGACCCTCGGAACATTTTATTAATGATGATTATTAAAAATTACACAAATATATATATTTTTACTTCTTTCCGTACTCCTGCGGTTCATTAGACGCTGGCGACAACTTGGAAAACCGTTTTTACTATTATTTATACTAAATTACGCATTTAGTATATATTACAAGAGCCAAATACCCAGCAATTGTTATCAAATTACAGAGAAAATAAATTCCGCACAAATTATTATACATGTGGGAAATAAAACCGCAGACTTTGCATTAACGCACTGCATTGGATTCAGTAAGCCACACACAAGTCGAATCCCTACCGGCCGAGAGCTTTCGCAAATAATATTTAACGCGAAACAAAGCTCTTACGATCCGCGGCCCGACAAAGCAGCATCGCAAATCTCATTTGCAGACAACAAACAGATAACTATCTCATTCTTTCAACAATGGCCGGCGGTATGAGGCGAGCCTAATTAGTAATATTCAGAGTGCATTGTGGCCGTTATCTGGAAATGTACAATAAGATGGAAACGCGTTTATCTAGGCCGATACGGTGGAAGCGGGCAGCGACAATTATCAGCCAATGACGTCTGCGCGCTGCGTTTTTGTTGCGAGACCACTGCCCGAACGCAACTTGGATGGCGACGTTTGCGCATTCCGCGATATCCATTGCTCCGTTGCCAAGCGTATTCCTCTTTCGCTTTAATATTAATACATCAATGGATGCTCAACCTAGAGAAGTGCGCTTCGCGGCCGATACAAAGATGGCATCAGTTCCTGCATACGTAATGGTTGGTAGTGCTCACTCGTGTAGCCACTGCTTATTGTTCGCGCTTGTCGCGACTTAAATTGAATATACAGAGTTACGAGGCTTCCGAGTTTCGCTGATATGGAGAATCGGTTTGATTTCGTTTTGAATTTGTTTTGTAGAAGCTTGTTTATGATTACGTGAGAATATGTACGGGTTCGTTTACTCAATATAAAACATTACCAACGTAATACTGAAAACTTTGAAAAATTCCAAGGGGTCGGAATTTGTTGCTTTACTCTCTGCTCCACTCTGAATATTTTGAATATAGAGTCCAGTACAAACTTTTTATACCATCTTGAAGACTTCATAAACATTTTATAACGTTTAAAGTACAACAATTAAAACAGGAATTGATTGTTTTATATATTTAGGAAAGCATGATAGCGCTTATAAATATTCTCAAAAGCTTTTCAAGCATTTACGTTTTTACATACACCATTTCTATCACTTTGCACAACGTCTGCCATCCGCAACTATTTTAATTTGTAGTATCCGAATTATAATTGTGCGCATATTAACATTCAATATACTAATTAGGTAACAGAAATAATTAAAAAATATTTAATTATCAAGCTTTGAGTTCACAAGATCCTTATGTGTGAAAGTATTAAAGAAAATCGTACTTTTTATCACATCACAATATTTCTCTTCTAAGAAGGATAACTCTACTTAGTGAACTTTCTTGGATATATAATACAATACTAAAACAGGTTAGGAATATTACACAATATGCGTACAGTGTAGTTAGTGAAGCACGCTGCAGTGCCTCGCGAATACCGACACACGCGACCGCCGACGGTGCGTAATGCGCTGTAGGGGCACGCAAAAACCACTTACAAATGTCAAAATAATTAGATACCGCTTACAACTGTTTAATTTTTTACAAAACGCCTGTTTGTTAGCGATCGCCGGCCATCTTGATCGCTCACGATGTTACCAACATGAATATTTGATCGAACGACATCGTTTCGAAATTTGCTACATCTTAAAATAAGGTACTCGTCTGACTATCGTCTACAAACGGGCAGAAAGGCTAAATAATATAGTACCTTATTATCAAGGAATAATAAAGGGTGTATGTATATACTCGTATGTAGTCAATTCTTACATTGATTTCATAGGACGATTTCGGTCTCAACCTAACTAAAAATATTCTTAACACTTCGCTAGTTTATGGTCTAAGTTTAAAAACATGTCAACGGACCACTGATGCATTTGTGCGTTTATTGTTGTAAAATGTTGATATACATAATTTTTAAAATAAATATAATATAATATTATTAAAAGCCACAAATGTCCGTCATCGTCAGTTGAATGTAAAAATATTCCATTGGGCGCTAGATCACAACATTAAATAATAAAATAATAAAGGAATAAACAAGAAAACATTTAAATCAGACCCTATAATAGAAATCACGCGTTCTTCATTTTCATCAGCGCTATCATCATCAAACCATTTTATTATTTCTTTATTAAATACAAGCTACCTTCCACTACGAGATAATATGAAACCACGATCTGCCACGTTAGTCCACTGCGAGCTGAGGACTCCAGACGTCTTAGAGAACGTTTTAAAGAATTCAAAGCTCACCCGTATACTTCATACTTTTTGTAGCATTTATCACCAATGCAGTAAAGTAATATGTAATCTTAAAGCGACGAGTTACCCAAATCGCTTATCGCTCATATCTGTAGGTGGACGAATTTATTAAATAGCGGAAAAACAACGAAAGTTCACTTGTCGGTGCAATTTTTTTGAACATGATATAAAACAGATAATTCAACAGTTTTATCTGATCGGTACATAAAAGGGCGCTTACAAAAAGTAATTTGATTGTTCTTGAATATTATTTTATGAGATACGTAGTTTGGAAGGCATTTTATATCATTTCATTTATCTTGGGCAGGGTTTCGGATATGTATGTATATTGAGTTATTAATGGTTATAAACTCAACAGGCCTATGTAACTGTATATTAGAATATAATAAGGTTAGTTGTAATCTATTGATGCACATATGAAATGTGATATAGAAATAATAATTGTGAGATTTCGTTCTGAGCTAATTCAATCTATTAAACAAATATTTTTTCTATTTTTAAACTTGATCATTTAACAAGTATGCTAACTGTAAGTGTAAAAGCCTTATTACTTGGCAACTCGACGTAGTTTTAAAATGGAACACAATAATACAATGATTATCGTGATCAATATTGATAAAGTTGATCGTCATTGAGGATGTTGCCATTTATAATATTGCCCAAAATTGTAAAGTAGAAAAAAAATTTTTTGCCATATGATTAATAATAAATTTCCCGAAATGCATAGCATAATGGACTTAGTTTATGTTCTTTGCTTTGCACTTTATATACCTCTACCACGCGTATTCGTCCAACCACTAGAGGCGTAATTTTCCGGACGTAACAGGACAACTCCTTCCAGATCAGGGAACGATGTACAAACGTTTATATAAGATACCATTTACTCATTTTTGATAAAAGAGAGAATGTCATAAGTTATAAGCCTTCAACAACTGTGTAATAAACGAATACTTGCCCGTTTTTTCCATTCCTTTAAATAAAGAGTCCAGATATTTGTGTATTATATAACATCTGGACAATAAATACATTTGTTCCCACCAGGGCGTGGTTATTGTTTGTGTAAAGAAACAACTCCACCATCGTCAAAGTGCTCTCGACTTAGAAGCAGGCAGTTATAGTAAGATCGGTATTGGTTTTCAGTTTGTGTTTTGTGCGTTTTCATGTACTATATATATGTATGTGAAATAGTATTTATCAACATATTTATAGTAAACCACTCTGGATTTTTTATATTGAATAACAAAGTGCTCCGAACAAGGCTGATAGACCGTTAATATGAGAAAATTTTACAAGACCACATTCAAAACCGGTAGGATTAGCAGCTTATCACGAAGACTTAGAATCTTACTTGTAAATTATTTCAAGCTCGAGGGTAGATCGATATGTGTACCGCTGGCGCTTATCAACAATTTCGGCTCACCGCCGCATTTCTGTGCATATGTGTGTACTGTATCGAAATATTGACATATTTATACGCGAATCACGACTACCTACCATTAAACCTTAAAATGAAATATTCATATGTCTAATCGTTTTATCATATGCCGGGATATTCGTAAATGACAAATCCGCAGTCAGGTCACAGCGCGGTTATAAGCGGTAGTCGATATCGTTCGTTTAACGTTTTTTATTGGCCGGCCGCGTCATAACGCAGCGTTATGACTGAAATATGTTTTATTAAGAGAACACGAGTTAAAATATTTATCGATCGGTTGATTTAATACCGGGGCCCGCGGCGCTTCGGTCTCAGTACTCGTAAGGGATGTAATAATACACATTATTATTTCATTATTAATAATCAGTTTGCTAAATAAAAGCAATCTGCGGATTCTGAACTGGGCTCGCATACCTCTGAACATAGTGGTTAAGGCGAGTGCGTTACAACGTATCTAGTGTACTAACTAGTCCCGGTTCATCTGTACTACATTTTATAGTGCAACATTGCAATCTATACTAAAATTATAAAGCTGAAGAGTTTGTTTGTTTGTTTGTTTGTTTGTTTGTTTGTTTGTTTGTTTGTTTGTTTGTTTGTTTGTTTGTTTGTTTGTTT
>DWQQ01000114.1:0-14202 GCA_018244775.1 Oxynetra roscius flavomaculata
AGGCTCTTGACTCCCCCGTCAGCAAGTGTCTGACCTATTTGTTTTGTTGATGCTTTACGAATTGTGTATGTGTGTGTGTTCATGTACATAGTTTTGTAGGAGCGATTTTATTATTATTGTTTGATGACCACGTGACCACGAGTGAGTTATTTTGGCTGTATAATTAGATCCCCTTCAACACACGGTTTACGGGAAGCGTAAAAGGCTATCGGGTGACAGGGTTGATGTCACAGGGGATAGCTCTGTGTTGGTGCTCCAATGTTCCAATGATCAATGTTGCCTTTGCAGTGGCATATAACGAATGGTTCGGATGTTAGCGCTGACTCGGTTAGGCATTTTAATCGGTGATACAAATGAGATGGCACTTTAGTATTACATAAAAAAAATACTTTAAACGTAACTGTTGATGAGGATACGAGTGTTTCCAAAATACTCTAATTTTAAATGGCTCCGTGATTTTCGTTTTTTTTTTTCACGTGTAGTGAAGTGCTTTGACTAAATATTTTATTGCATAAATTCAACATGCATCTTCACTAAATGAATTTTTGAATAGAGGTGTTTTTTCTCATATAATATTATCATATATATTATTTTTATTTCCTAAGTAGCACGATATCTCACCTACGCTCAGGGTTGACTGGTAGACAATACCTCCAGGCACTAAGTTCGCCTATTTTTAAATAATGCAATAAAAAGTAAATAAACAAGTATATGAGTAAATATACAAAGAAGTGAAAATAGAAACATCGCTTCAGACGTAGCATTTATTATAAAAAGTTACATGCAGTTAATCCCGCATCCCGCGATGCTCAGAATCCCGTATCACGTACGCTATCCCGTCCCGTTTTTCCGTCATAATACTTTTGATTTTTCGAAATTCTGTTGAAAATTGTCAATTTGCGCTCGATCAATTGAGATTACTGTATACATTTATAAATAATATCGTCCGAACTACGACGTCATTTCATCAATGTCAATATTGTTTTCGCGCTATTTTCACATGTTTTACGTAACACCGGCACAAAGCACTGATTGGTTGAAATTTTATACGGAAACTGCTGATTGGTCCAATGTATTTAAATACAATTTTTTTTATTGTCCGTTCAACCATTTTATTCATTTTTAACATTTTGCATCGTATTTAAGTGTTTTCTTTATTTATTTATACAGGACGGAGTACTTGAATATAAATCAAAAGTGACATAGTTCTATTATTCCTAGTTCTAATAGTTCTAACTGGGCCTGAGACCTACAGTTAGTAGGAACAGTGTAATGATATCAGGTGACAGTTTTGATATCACAAGATACGATCAAGTGTCCTTCTAATAAACGACTTCTACCGTTGCTGCAGAGCAGAGTACAAAGTTGGAGCCGGAACAAATTCTCATCTGTTTTTATTTAGCTTGCAATATTCACAGAATGAACTAATGAGCAGACAAACTTCATGGCCAATTTGGTTTAACTCTAGTTTTCAAAAAGCATTGAGTTTTTAAAAGACATTTGGTTATTTTTGTCCTTGCGGGTTGAACTATAGCGATGAACTGAGGTTAGTATTCTACAGTTTCAGGGCCCTTCGGAAGGCAGATTTGAGATACTAACTATAACATTAGGTCCCATAAAGGTATTTCCATTCCTATCTTTGCTAAGCCATCGGCGGTTTTGGTATCTTATGTCCCTTTGAGGCTGAATATCTAACTTACGATGACTATTTTGAAGTCTCAATTAGTAAGGTGCTTCAGTGCACTGTAAGGTTAACTTTGAGTCAATTACTTAGGATTTCAACGTTAGTACTGATGCCCGAGAGCCCGAGAGGTGACTACAGACGTTGTGCGGTACTGTTAGAGTATAATTTGTTGTAAATGAGTTATTGAATAAATCCATACTTAAAAAGTGACAAATAAAATATCAGTTTAACTAAGTTTCCGACCTAAATTTGTTATTATACAAAAACAACGTCAAAACACATTAATATAAAGGAAAACAAAAAGTATTGTCTCCAATTGATTGGTTAAATCATTTATTAAAGCTAATTTCCAATTGGTCCATATAAATGAATTAATTCGGATCACCCGTTGTTTTCCCGCCAAAAGACAGCATTGTACCATCAGTGACATTGCTAATTACGCGCCATTCGAAATCTGCTGCGTAGCACCGCGACAGCGCTGATTGGCTATCAATTTGAAAGGAGAGCGTTGATTTGTCCATTCTGTTTTTGTGCGATTAATCCGTTCTTTGCTGTATACGTAGAAAATTATAAATTATGTAAGTGCTTTACAATACTTTTTTCTTCTCAACCCTGACGTTTAGGTTAACTTTTTTAAAGAAATAAAATATTAAAATTTTCCATACATATAACCAAAGCGTAATCGTAAAAATACGTTGTTTATCTGTGTTACTTACACAATGTATTTCTTTATTTTCAATAATATCACCCCATAAAAGAATTTAAGCAAGACAAAATAATATTTCAACAATTCTCTCGTTTTAGTTAAAAAATCATCTGTTACAAATTCCCCGAATTTTTCCCTTTATCTTTCTTAATAGACGAAATAACAAAGAAAAAAAATCTTAACGCCAGTAAAAACAATGTTAATGTTATTTTCGTGTACCAACCCAGGCACAAAGCAGTTAAGGTAGACATTTTGAAGTAGGATATCCCTTTAATCCAGAACCACTCCAATCCTTAGGGAAATTGACATCATAAAACTATACAACCAGCTGCACAGCTTTCAGCAACCGTTGCTTGGTACGAAACTATGCAAATTATGTTCCCTAGGGAATGACCATTGTTTACCTCCAATGGCTGAACCTTTATACACGTGTCTGACAACGATTAGTTAAAATATAAGCAGCGAAAACTTTATCCAAAGAAAAATCAATTAAAACAAATGTATATTTAGGACTGGTATGGTTTCTGTTTTAATAAAATATTATATATATTTTAACTCGTGGTTGAATTAATATATTTCTTTGTACTGAAAATGAATAAGCAATTGATTAATATTACAAGTGATTAAACTATATATTATATATAACATAACATAATTTATATCAAGAACAATATCACCTTCATTGCATATTGTTATACGAGTAGTAGGCGGATCTAATATATTGGGGCATCCTCTGCCGGTCTATCCTAAGTAACATACTAATGCCATCAAATATTTTTTAAATTAATTCAAATTGACAGCCATTAAAATCATTTAAACACATTTGATTGCATTTTAAAATTGTAGATCTTAAGAACACTCTATAATAGACACATGAAAATCTTATTCGATATTATTATATTAGCATCTTCTTCTAAATATAAGAGCAAGGTTATAAATTCAAGTATATATGTATGTACATATGTTGAATCGGAAACGAGATGTGTAATGGATGGATTTTAAAAGTGAACGTAGCAGCTATAAGTGTGAAATGGTGGCGAAGAATTAGTTTTGCCGCCAACAAAGCACACAAAAACATCCATCTCATCGCGTATCAATCCTGGGGATGGCTACGCATAGCCTGACGCCACGCGATGAAAGCCTCCCTCGGGCGATCGCTCCGAGAAGTATTAAAAGAAACTTTCAATAGCTCTGTTTACAAAGGGGTCGTTGTACAATGACTCCTTTCGTGTGTAAGAGAAATGTCGAATACATTTATGTTATACTATATATACACACAGATAAAAACGCACACAGACACAACCACGCACTGACAAAAACACACACAGACACGAACTCACACATACAGAGACAAGCACACACACACACACACACACACACACAGATACGTATACATTATACACTTTTCTTGTTCTACTGTTGAATACGGCTCTCCTCACAGAATGAAGAGTGTTAATCGCAACGTCTGTCACTCTGGTCCAGCTCGGGTCGGTAGACTTCACTAGAAAACCTCATGAAGAACTCGAAGGAAAGTTTTCCTCACGACTTTCCTTCACCGTTACAGCGAGGGGTGTTTAATATGTAAAACGCACATTGTTAAATAAGAAATGCGCGCAAGGGTGGGAACCCAAGACCCCCGGACTGGGAGGCAAATTTCTAAGCCACTTTCTTCATATATGTGATATAATATTTATTGATAATGACATTATACATTACAATATTATATGAAAGAGAAATTCGCTAATTTGTTGACAAAAAGAATTAGTACTATATACATTGTACATATGTATATATAAACAGCTTAAAAATGAAATATAAAAAAACTGAAAGATCTTGATTAGCGGAGTAAGTAACTAAGAATTATTGCAGCTACGAAAAATATAAAATCCGCGCGACAAAAATAAGGATACGTTTGAAAGAGAAACGGACTAAATCTCGGTGGTGTTGGAGTTATATTAAAAAATATATATTAGCTCTTTAGTTTACGTTCGGTCATTTCGTGAAAAGAATCTAAGTATACATCGAAATACTCGAAGTATCGTTGGCATAGGGGAACAAGAGATATCCGTTGAGCGCGGAGGCCCATCGTGCAGCTTTCAATGCATCCAATTGGACAGTATTGAAAGAAAGTTTCAATGCCCTTCTTTACCGAGGGGAAGTTTGAATGGTGTAGAGCGGTATAGGCAAGGTATATATGAATTGATTACGCGCTAAATCAATATCCACGGTGCTGGAGTAGACAGCCACGTTAGCCAAATAGCATGAGATATGGTGTGCGGTAGTTTTCAGCTTAGTTCGATGTTTATTTTAGCTAAGAATTGGCGTCAGAGTGATTGGGACGACATGATAATTTTTAATACTGTAAAATTATTATTGAAGGAACATATTTAATTTGGATTGGATTTGGTAGTGGTTCACTTTTTCTTCAATTTATAGACTGCGGACTGATAAAGTTAATGGGCAAATCAAATTACCAGTGGCGATCTGGTGGTTAAGAATCTTTCAGTTTGAGACCCTGAGTGTCAACACTGGCGCACACCTCTTTCTATAAATTCATCATCACCATCATAAATAATCATATCATCATCATAAATATCACTGGCTGTAACGGTAAAAGATAACATCGTGAGATAACCTACACACCTTAGAGTTCTCCATAATATTCTATAAGGCGTGTAAAATCTCCCAATCCAATTTTGGTCAGCGGAGTACACTGTGACCTAAATTCATTCTCATTCTCATTCTCATTTTGAGAACAAACCCGCGTCCAACAGAAGTTAATGATGATAGTGAAATCAAATTATTTTATAATCTATATCTCTTCAAACCTAAAATAGGAAAACATTCATAATGCTGTAGCTAAAATTTAGTTGACACCATCCATAAGTGCTCTCATACTCATGCTAGATATTTTGATGCATTTAATATAGACATCCATCCTCTACAGACGCAAGATATCCAATGAGGGTATATCGTAAGGTATACGCAAAGCCAACTGGTAATCCTGACACGTTTGCCCGACATATAATAGCTTCCTACGAATCCTCAGCGCTCCATTGCGGATATTACTCGTGAACATTGGCGTCATTTCCGCAGCGCGGTGTCAGCTGAGATTTGAAGTGTAAAACGATTTATGGCGCTGTAACTGTCCCAGAACAAGAGTGTAGGAAAATTTTCAGATTATCCGATCATCCTCAATTTCAGTACGTTGTACTCAGATTAGTTTACGTTCAACGCTCTCTATTAAAATACATTTTTCTCTATTTGTATGCTATAATTATATTATGCTATAACCTTTTTATATTTATTTCATTTTTTAACAAATATCAAACTCTCATAAATTTCTTTAGAGTTGTGTATCGTTTTTACTTATTTATTTACCCTTGGGTCTTAAGAATTTGTTTATGCTAGTATTTAATGATTGTTACATATTGTTAATAAATATAAATTATAATTTAAATTCAAAATGTTAATATATTCGCAACGGTTTAAATATGGCGAACTCATATTTTTTCTAAAACCTTCCTTTCACTCATTCTAGTGCAATGAAATGAATTTTATTTTGCTTTATTGTAACTCGTTAAGATAGACAGGTTGATAGACTTGATGCCTAATCACTTCCATTACCAATCAAATAATAACAATTTGAATTTCCAAAAACCTATTCAATACAATAATGGATACAACGAAACTAAAAAAAAACCGTCCATTAATATAGATTAATATAGATCTAAATACATATTTTTTTTAATCATAATATTTGGCATAATATTTCGAATCTAGTCACTATAACTTAATAAAGATTTAAAAACAAAACAAAAATCAATTATGGAAACGTAATAACGATGACGAACGTAACTGAGGCTGCGATGTGAGCTGAGCAAAGCCAATAAGGCGTAAGTACATGTATAGAGCTGTCAATATGCGCTTAACAATGGCGAAGCGATCGTAACCAAATCCATTTTAAGATAGGCGAATTCAAAATTTGTCGAACGTGAAAACATTAAAGGCTACAAAGGAATTGTTAGAGAAAAAAGACTAATGAATATTATATTACACAAAGCCATTAATATAAAAAATAAGACACTACCGGATTTTAAATGTACTAGCAGCAGCTACTAGTAGCAATTAACAATTTATTTAAAAAGTTCCCAGAATTAAAAGCTTTCTATAGTTATTTTGTATTTCTACCAATGGAGCACATAAAGACAATGAACGATGATTCGTATTATTGTCATTATGATATTCATTATTTGTATGTACGTATGTATATATCTCATAGATAAAACTTCTGAACAAGATAGAAAAAAGATATGCGCAGTTCTAATAGTAAAGGATAACAACATAGATAAGTAAGTAAGACAGAAATAAGGTGCAATGGCAATGATCTCGCACAAATCACATCGTACAACTATACATAAATACTAACTCCTTATATACTACTTAACATAGTATTTAATAACACATGATTAATACGGGTAATTAGAACACAGTATCATAAGGACTAGCCAATAATAAACAAGATTGGCGGCAATTAAACCAGCAAGATGACTGATATAAACCACAGTTGATTTAGTGAGACAATACACAATATACGTTGTGGATAGCTCAATGCCCCGGGGGTTGGAGCTGGGAATTGGCATTTAACGATCCTAGACCAGAATCAGTTTACACAGAAGTCCAATTAAGTAACAAGTGACTAGTCACATTTATCGTGTGATGTTGATAGTTGATGAAATATAATAATACGTGTTAGAAGAGTGGTAGTAACGCTTAGTTAAATATATCATGTAACGTTAGAAACTATTTAAAAGTTAGTTGATTCAATTGGAATACAATAAGTGACAGAAGCGAAAGTTTAAGTAATAAAGAATGAATAAACGCTTCACAGAAGAGATGAATAACTGTAAAGGAAGCGATTAGTTACATATATCGTGTGACGGTAAAAACGACCTAAAAGTAAGAAGATTCGATTGGAATGCAGCGAGTGAAAGAAGCGAAAGTTTAAAGTGGTAAAGGATGAATAAACGTTTAACAGAAGAGATGAATTAATAGTTTAGTGCTATATATCATGTAATGTTATAAACGACCTACAAAATTGAGGATATTGAAATACATACATCCAATACATGATAGAAGCGAAAGTCAAAAGTAACAAAGGGCAAACAAACGGTTAATTGAAGAGATGTATGTAAAATGTAAAAGAAATAAAAAGCGAAGAGTAATAGAAGTATAAAAGCGCAACGGAGAGCTGGAGTCAGATGGAATAAACAATGGACCTCTCGGATCGGTACAAATTCCCCCGAGACTTATTTAATGGAGCGTTCATACGCGATCTAGAGGACGGTATATGCGGTAAGTAGACGCATTGAACTATCAGTTGGCGCTTCACCATGATCGGACGTTCCCGCGTGTATTCGATCACAGTGAGAACGAATTAAAATGAAAAGCATTTGTTGTATGTATGATGTTAAAAAGTGAAGAGATTTATTAATAAATGACTCTTACACAACTGTATGTGATTTGGTATATTTTGTATTCTACATTCATGATTAGACGCAAACATTGATTTATATAGCTATCTTTAATTTAATGTACGATTTTTTCAATCTCGTGATACTTTTAAACAAATCCGTTATCTAAATAAAAGTTTTCTATACCACTTTCTTTTGAAACTAATGTGGTTTATATAGATTACATAATACAATCTGACTAACTTAAGAATAGTATTTCACGAGGGTAAAATAGTGACGCACAGTTATTACTGCACACAAAATAAAATATATATTTGTATAACACACTAATTAGCGCTCATAACTGACAGATAATTGCCTGGCCCTTTATTGCATTGGTTAGCGCACCTGACCTCTTAACCTGGGGTCGTGGGTGCGATCCCTACTCAGGCCAAATATTTATGTGATGAGCAGAAGTGTTTCTTCTGTGTCTGGGTGTAAAAGATATCTATTTAAGTATATATTTCTAAGTATATATATTTGATTATTAGCCATCTGCTTACCATAATGCGGGAACTGCTTAAGTACCTACCTTGGAATCAAATCACCGTGGGTGGAAATGTCCCAAGAAGATATATAAGGTACAGATGTTTCAGTTAAGTTGCCCGTATTACGATTAAAGTACCATCAATGTCGTCTATGATTTCGTGTTATAAGATATACGAGTAACTTAATCAAAAAGTGATCAGTTGAAGGCAATGATGAAAAATAAAACGAATTCCGAGCATTGGTCGGCCATTCGACACACGCGGTACGGAGAGGCGAAGGTACGGAAACGACTCGTAAAAGTCGCTCGGCAGCTGCTGCGTCCAAATTAAATAACTATCCCAAGAATCGAAATTCACGGCCGATATCGAAGCTTTCGTAGACCAGAGTTTAGTGTGCCAGTTAGTCCGAGGGTACTCGGTTCAAGTACTACCGCGCTTTTTTTTTACAATCTGCGTTTTGATATTCAGTTTTTTTAATACTAAGAGGTAAGTGGTCACCGTAGTATATGGACGCTGGCGATACCAGGAGGATTACATGCGCTTTATCGACCCTTTAAAAATCTCTTCGCTCCTCTCTTGAGCACACAGATTAAGATTAAGTATCACTTAAATGTAAAATAGTAAGGAAATCTTCACACCTTACAGTTCTCCAAAATTATCTCGAAATTATCTGACCACTGTGACAGACTATCTATACCTCTCATTCTGACAGGAGATCCTGGTCAATGATGATGAAAGTGAAGTGAAAAATCAGAATACAATAATAGTAATAATAATAATAATAATATTTTGGGATATTTCCGCATACGGACATTTGATCCTCTAGTGAGCACTTAAGAAGCGTCCGTGTTATGATAACCAGAGGGCTAATAAACTACATACTTACATAGAAATATGTAGACACTTATATAGAATACAACCTGTGTAATGAAATCCAATGAAAACCAGATAAGTAATGCCTGTGCTGATAAACTACTTACGTATAGATATATAGTTGCACATACATACATACATACATACTTACATATTGTTTTTCATACCCAGATAAAATAAACACTTATGCTCACCACTCAAACGTTTGTCCCGCGTGGGAATCAAACCGACGTCCCCCCGCTCGCCAGTTAAGTTCACTAACCACTGCACCAACGGGACGATCAGTGTTGTTATACACATTGATATTTTGAGAAACATATTTAGCCCAGAGCTTGCGTTTTATAATTATGGAATACGGCGGAACAGCAGTAGGCTTATACTGTGAACAGTGACGAAAATAAACGCGGCTATAATAAACGTGATTGGCGTCGATGCCACCATCCTTATTTATCCTTTCAACCGTACGGTTGCCATTTTATATTTTCTTTGCCATTTCATATTTATGTTTTGCCCCTTATATTGCCATTTTATATTTACATTATGAATATAAAATTTTCTTATTTCATTTTAACGCATTAAATTCATTATATACCTACTTAACATGTGCAAGATTATTTCGCATAACAAATTTATGTAACTTAATAGTATGGGAAAATTCCAGTATGGAAATTCTGTTACAATTACCCGGCTAAAAGATTGTCGTAGGATAATTAGTTAATAAAAATGTTAATAGCCCAGCTTCGCGTGCTAGTAGGTAGTGTAACCCACTTTGCATATTATTCGCTGCCGGTAGAAGAATCTTGTTTATTTGTATAACAAGGATTTTTATACATTAACATGTAATATAAATGTTCCCAAGGAACAATTATATTAACGTAGGACTTTTTTTTTATTTTAGCATTGGCGTGTTAGAGTTGATATGATGTACCTACTGTCGTTCCTCATCGACCTTTTTATCGGCCCACTTGAGTTGGACTTGGGTTTTTCTTCAGGATAAGAAGGGATAAGGCCGTAGTCTGCTACGCTGACCAAGTGTGGACTGGCAGACTTTACACGCCTTAGAGAACTTTCTAGAAAACACTAAGACGTGCAGATTTATTTTCATTTACAGTCATAGCAACTGGTATTTAATCTCGACGCTCATTGTAAAGAAAAAGAAGCCTGCCCAGATTTGATCTCAAGACCCCATGAGTTTATTTATTATTTTATTTGTATTATAAATGTATTGTATGTTGTATTTCTTATCGATATACGAGTATGAATTTAAGATTTATAGATGTCCAGGGTGCTATATGGTTTTTTTTTCGGAATATTATATTAACGTTCTAGGTTTCACTGGGTTTGAAACCATAGACGAAGGTCTAAAATTTGTAAGAGAACAACCGTGAAGCATCAATGGGAACGGATGCTAGGACGGTGTAAAGGACTGAAAAAATATATATTGCTGTACACACACAGAACTTGTTGGCTCAGACAAAATGACAAGCAACACCAAGCCGCTGGTACAGGGGTCTCGGTTACGCGAAAAGCATTCG
Organism: Oxynetra roscius flavomaculata; assembly: GCA_018244775.1. NCBI lineage: Eukaryota > Metazoa > Arthropoda > Insecta > Lepidoptera > Hesperiidae > Oxynetra > Oxynetra roscius. Next base: position 10,800 of record DWQQ01000114.1, read on the forward strand.
GGAAGCGAAGTTAAACGTAATTTGCCTCGCCAATAAATAATTTAAATTCGCCAACTAAAGCAAACTCAGTTAATAGTTCACTCTCGTGGGACAACGTTTCAACGGAATGAAAATTTAATAGACAGGATTCTACGGCGTTTCTCAGCTTTACTTAGACATAAGATTTCCCGGAAGTCGAGTAATTATCCCGATATTTATAATTCACAGCCTAATTAATTACTCATATAAAAATGTTGTTGACATCATAATGATGAATATATGTAATAATATTTTATTGTCATTAAAGAGATATAAAAACAAACGTAATCGTAACAAAATATATAAATATAAACACAAAGGACACGATTAATGATAAAAGAATACGCTATTATGCCGCGGGCAAACGAAGTGGCTGAGTTTTCAGTAGCAGGAAGCGGCGAATATTTTCGTCACTTTCTTTCATGTGACGAATACATTAAGAAGAAGTGAGGCGACGTGCGTAAGCTTAAGCATTAATAAAATATTACTGATTAAAGATAATATATTTTGATATATAGATATTCCGGTAGTTAGTGTGTGTGCGAATGTATACAGAGTGTACATAAAGAGGCTAAGAAATAATGATATCCGTATTATGAATAAACAAATGATAAATGATGATATTATGCAAATTGATGCGTGTGCTTTTCATAAAAAGAAAACAATATACTATATTAAACATACAAATACATTATTACGAATCCGTTGCTTTTTTTTTGCTAGGGCTACACCATTATTCGAATATAAACTCCGTACCACGCAAAAAAAACAACACAAATACCCCAGCGATATGATTTCCGCTTGACGTACAAAAGGTAAAACATTAGGAAAACAAGGAAGCAAGATATATGTATGTACATACGTATAAAGACCTATACCATATTACTTAGTAGTAGTATGCGATTTAATCTTGATAAGAATTCATTTGTGATCAGCCTAAAGACAACTAAAGCTCTGAAAATATTTGTATGTACGAGTATATTCGTTTATTTTATAATATTATTTATATATTTTATAGTGTTTTTGCAGACCCACGAAGCTTTCCTATATAATCTTCAGTGGTATATGGAGAACATATTTGTTATTTAATATTTGGATAGTTAAGCGGATTAAATATCGCGATCTTGTTACCTACTTACATAAACCCTTATTTTTCGTCGGGTTTTACAAACAAATTATTGGCCTTGATTTGTGGTTTTGTACAGACTACAGAAGTATCAGGTGTGAAGAAACGGACAGTGTGATGTTGCTATTAAAAAAGTTTCTTATATTTTACAAAATATATTGCAAAAGTAATTGATATTTCATATGTAATAATATTGTAATTTTCACATAATAAATAGTTTGTTACAATAACAATTATAAAGTGTCGACTAACATAAAAATTAAAACATACTTTTAAAAGGTGCGCGGGCATTCTTTTTAGGTTCATGTATATCATACAAACTAAGGTGAATAGGCATCTTGTAGGCTTGCCTGTTGCATCCTAGACTGTCCCTCACATTCGATCAGGTAAGGTCACAGACAAACGCGAGCCTATCTTAATTTTAAAAAGTTGTAAGTTCTTACAAAACATAATTTCTAATTTGGTTTTCCGGAAATAGTAAAATAAATAATATAATTATTACTAGCCATACGACTCGCGTGGCAACTCACAATTATTCCGGCGCCACTAAGTCTCCGTTGAACCTCTCAAAGGGTGGACGGCCTACATAAATCGAGACACGTGCGCAAGGCACGCGGGGTGCGCGCGCGGTAATATGTTATGTAGTACGATTTATGTAATATCCGGTACGGTATTAGGTTTCTTGAGACCATTGTCATGGATAACTTACAACTACTGTTAGGTCTCTACATCATGATAGTTTTACTGTGCACTGTGTGAAGAATACGGTCACACGATCTCTTAATTGGAAGATAAACTTTTGCAATTCTTATCTAACGTAACTTAAATATTAAATTATTACAATAAATACTCTTTCTTTTTTTTCCTTTAATTTTCTTTATGTATTTTTTGTGTGTTTTGTTTTGTTTTTTCTTACGCTTTTCGTAATGTATACTTGTTATTGCAATCATTATAACTGTCCTGTCTATTTCTTTTATATATAATAACTAAGAGTTATCACTCAAAGTCTGTAACATTAATTAATATAATACTTTGACCACATTTAGATTTGGAAAGAGCGGAAATACAAGTGAATAGTGCAGTTAAACTTATTTCAGCAATAACAGCCGTGATAGCGTAGTGGCTTAGAATTCAGCCACACATACCCAGACGGTGAACATAAACATCTTGAGTAACCTGCACTCCTTATAGTTCTCCAAAATGTTCTCTAAGCTATGTGAAGTCGGTCAATCCGTACGTTGTCACCGTAGCATACTCATATGGCCTTAATTCTTCACATGCTAACAGGAGATCCGTATCGAATAATGGAATGATATATGGGTTGATCATAAAACCTAGGGTTGGACTACTACCAACACTGCATAGATTTTTACATATTTTAATATACGAGTAATTATGTATTTAAGTTAAAATGAATTGCTGGTGATTATTTCATGATAATTTAATTAATTATATTAATGATAATTTTCACTAATTATTCACCTAATTGTATTAAATAACAAATTGAATATAAAAGTAATTTTCGTAATAAAGTATACATATATATGTTTGCACAACAAATTAATTTCCCTGGGGTTTTACCCAAATGTGAGCGATATATGAATTGCATGTTCAGTGAAAGTTTATCTAATTTCATAATTACATTAACAGGATATTTTTTAATACTCACAAATATCCGATATTTACTCAGTTACTGAAGACGTACAAGTAAAGGGAGGTGAACGACCTGTAATGTTATAAGCTGGAGAAATATCAATAGAAATGGAACGTTGGTCTTTCAAGTGCGGTAATTCTATTAGGCGGCGATAAATCCTTGTTTGTGGTAAGTGAATCTTGAAACAACTTATTTACTTCGCGCCTACCGTATACATATTATAATCAGTTCACCTTAAGCTGTTCACGCTTTAGATATGCGAAGTCCAGCGAAATAAATTAGCGTCGGATGTGCTAACAGTACAAATGAGTTTTGAATTGATTTACAACAGATACATAGTGAGATATAAACACAATTTAGATTTGAATACAATTAATCATACCATTATGATGTTGAAATCATGTATTTCATTTGTTTTTTCGTATGTTTCCTAATCATTGTTTCCTTCAAATTGTTGCATTAATGTACTAACTAGATGAACCGAAAAAGCACGTACTGTCCAAATTCTATTAAATTTGTATGCGACGTGTATATATTACGACTATATATATATATATATATATATATATATATATATATAACATACCTTCACGCCATGTCCCGAC
>DWQQ01000115.1:0-14200 GCA_018244775.1 Oxynetra roscius flavomaculata
GGAGATAGGAAATAGAAGTAGAATATACTATATATATATATATATATATATATATACACATATTTACATATAATGTTTGATCTATAACAGTATATCCTACTTCTACTTTCTAAATCCTACTTCCTCCTAAAGATAACAAGAAGCCAGTAAAGCGAGTATTTCTCCAGAGAATATTTTTGGGCCCAATTGTCAAGCTTCATTCAGTGTTCACATCACAATTCTTTTTCATTACCCTTATTGAAGTGTTTCCTAATATTTTCATTTTCTCCTTTTGTATTGTGCGAACGTTATTACACAGTGTTTCTATACATTTCCCAATCAATACAAGTAACAGCTGAAAACGTTATTTTGTATCTGTAAAGGTTAAATCGGAATGAATAGTTTGATTATATATTTGAATGGAGCAAATCCATTGAAATTCAAATCGTCTTCTAAGCTTAAATACAATTAGAGGTAAAACTGCGCCCAAGATTGCCGCAAATCGTTGATTTAATGGGATTAAAAAATAAAATGTTTTGTACGTCACTCTTTACAGTAAATTAATAATATTTACATTACCTTATTATATATAATGATAATTTAGTTTTTTTTTTAAATTTAAATTTGTGTTTTTATATAATATTATTATTTGAAGCGCCCGCAAGTTCCATAGCGCGTTTATCTCGTAGCTTCGTAGGCCCGTAGCCCCGTAGCGCTCAGTGCTACAGCCGCCGCGGTCGTCGGCGGCAAGCGCTTAACATCCTCGCGGGAACCAACTTCCACTCGCATCGTTAATCATATTTTACGTACGCCATAAAAAATTTACTACTTAAATCAACTTTTGTGGCCAAAAAATACTGTTCTTCATTGTTGTGATATTTATTGGGTGTTGTAAAAATAAAAAAGTTAGTACCTGCGTGCGATGCCCACGCGAACACGTGAAAATTATTAAATGTAAAATTGTACATGTACTAGTAGACAATTGTGTACATTATTTTAATTGTCTACATTAGAAAAACAAGTGTATGCGTTAAGTATTCGAAATAAATTTCTTTAAACGTGCTATGGAGTTGTTCGCTATGACAATATTGTAAAAGAAGTCCTTTGAAACGAGAAAACCTCCAGAAAAGCCCGCTAAAATGTTATTATCAAAGTTTTTGGGAAGTTTAATATGGATCGCGGCGTCAACGTCTTTGAGAGGTAAGTTCGGTTATGTGTACATAATAGGAGTTTATAATAGTCCTGGTTGTTTCAAAAGTAGTTCCAATTCTGAAATATGTTCTTATTTAAAGTTTGATAAGCAATTTAGACAAAGGTTTTCTATTTCCTTTATATTTCGATAAATAACCACAATTTTAAATTTTGTGTTATCTACAGATAAACAAAGCGTATAATAGGACTTATTATGAATTCTATATAAGACTTCTTTTCGTTAAGTATTCAAATTCAAATTATTAATAATATTTTTCTTAGTAGTATGGATTACGTTTTCCCCTTAATAATTATGGTTATTTATTTAATAATTATTGTATATTAAGACATTATAAATTTAATTTCCATTACACAAAGCGACACAACACGAGCCCTTAAAAACCCGTCACTCAGGCGTACGTTAACTTTATTTATCTTTCAAAACGAAAAAAGTTGGAAGAAAGTTCGAGATATATGAGATTCTCCAAAGAACTCATATCCCTTGTGTTAAGTTTTGCTTACCTCTAAACTGCCTTTGTGAAACTTTTACGTGCCAAAAATGGAATTGGAAGTAAACCTTACGAAATCATGATAATATTTCATACGTGAAGTATATACGAACAATAATACTATTTAATAATATCTATTTAAGTATACATTTCTTAGTATGTATGTAGTATATCAGCCGTCTGATTACCATAACACAGGAACTGCTAAAATACCTACTTTGCAATAAGATGGCCGTGTGTGGAAATGTCCCAAGATTATTATTATTATTATTATATTAGTTCTTGTGGTCATTTAATATAAAACTGTTTAGACCGTGTCTTTGTTAATAATATTACGAAGGAAAATTATGATATATTTAGCACATATAGGCCTTTATTTTGATGAAAAAATCCGACGGCACCGTCTGCTAGCATATATTAAGATAAGCAAGATTTTTATGTAAATAAGTAAATTGTAGGTAGAACTTATGGCGCTTCTGGAGTTAATTTATAAAGTATTTTACTCCTCAAAAGCTTCATAACTGAATGTATTATAATTGAAATTTATAATAATCAAATTAAAATATAAGACAGTTTGACATATTGTTATAACTTATTACAAAAATGAAACTGTTGGAAATTTCTAAAGACCCTTTAAGAAATTTAAAAGGTTATTTTATGTTGTTTTTTATATTTCCGTTATAGAAGCCTCTATTAATCGATTTCGGACGCCATTTAGGACTAACTTAAAGCTACCAATGTATTACTTGTGTGTCTAATATTGAATCTACTCGTAAATATAGACGTTTATTTATCGCTACTTTTCGAAAAAAATAGTGACAGTTTTATACCTAGATATTTCGTTCCTAAATTAATCTATAGTTTTGGAATAAAACTTTGGCGATTAATTTAAATTCATGCGAATAAAAGAATCCTACAGAAACCACTCTAAAACTATATGTTATTCTCCTCGTCAAATATCAAATAAGATCATAAAGCGCTTTCACGTTGGCTTCTGTTGAAGTTCAAATGTCTTCGACGTCTCAAACAAAGCTGTAAACCTATATACATATACTATATACGTAGTTACAATTACCTTTAAATCATTATCAATCCCACATATACTTGTACCGTTGGACACCGAATTTCTATTAGTACTTACTTACTCTACCGAGCTGGTCGTCACAGAATTGGTAAAATACATAATACGCCTTCGAAAACAATATTGCGCAGTTTCGCTTGCAATGACTTCTTGAATGAAGAGAGAGTGGGTTTTAATCTTATGAATATATATAACTAAGTTAAATCAGAGGTGCTTGTCAGGGTCCCGACCCTAGAGCCGAGGTTGGGAACCTAAAATTTGAAGCTAAAGTCTATCACTAGTTTTAAGCACCTCGATTACTTACCATATTCTTACCATATACTTACCATATTCGAATTATAATAACACTTAAGACATAAATACATATATCTTGAAGTGTTCTTGAAACGAGAATATAAATAAATTTCCCTAACAGATTTAGTTTCTGTTTGGCTTCTCATTTCTTTTTACGTGACATTATTATATTACATCGTATTGAGCAGATACTGAACATACAGAGTCGTATTATGTTATAACGCTGAATATTTTTGACAGACATCGTGGTTTTCATAATATAAACTAGTATATAAGTACAAATTAGGCAGCCTTTATGAGATGTTTTTCTGCGTGTAGCAAAATGTGAGCGCTGTCTCAATTATATATATATATATATATATATATATGTATATATATATATATATATATATATGATACGGTGTTATGTTCTTTTTTTGTTAGTTTTTCTTTTTCAGACTATTATCAATTCATGCATTCGAAAGTTATGGAATACATTTCGTTTGGATACATTTTCAAATATTCACAACCGGTTCGAAGCAACGATAAAATCTGGTTTTTTTTTATGAAAGGCGCTTGGATTTCGTAGTGCTATTTTTATAAGTTTATAAGTTAACTTAATTTCTATCTCATTTGATATACCTTAAATACAAGGTTAAAACAAAGTATATTTAATCTTTAATTCATATCATTTGGAAATATAATCATACATAAAAATCATCATTCTAAATTATTTATTTTGAAACATTTTCAACTCTTCATGTGAGATTTTGATATTTTCATAAAGCAAAGGAAAAATATTAATACAAATATTTGGTTGTTTTATATCTGGTTAAAACACACATTTTATTAAACTTGTGACTGTATTTATTTCAGAAAGAAGATTTAATTAGAACACATATTTTAGATATTATCCCTATTAACAATGAGAACATATTAAAACTACCGAAGGAAATATAATTACATATTTGCCCACCATCAGCGAAAACAACCAAATTTTTATCGAATTAGAAGTACAGAAAGGTTTTTGGGGACATCCTGAAAACATTCAACAAATATTATTATTACGTTTCCTTTATTTTTCGGATGTACAAAATTTAAAATATATATAAAATATCTCATAGGATTATTATTTTTGTTTTGGTATCTATCTATTTATCTAATTACTAATATTACAAAGGTAAATTAAAAATGCACACGGTAAATAATAGAAAGGAAAAAAATACACATAAAATAAATTATCATAAAATGGTACTGCTTGTTCCCAAAATGATAATGAACTGTTAATATAGTATCAAACTTGAATAACAGTAAATCTGCTATAAATATATTTTATTTACGTATTCCTACTGGACAGTGTTAATCTCAATAAAATTATAATCGACGGCGTTTTGGGGTGAAACATAATTAATAATGCTCGCGAACGGGCTTTGTTGTGCGAATAATGCCTTCTAAGTTGTGGGTACAACTCATTCAACATCAATTATACAGATGATATTTACGAGTACCTAAGTAAAGAATATCTCAATATTAATCTGGTCGAATCAAATATTCTATTATTTGTGGCTGGTTCTTTGTTGCATACAAAAGACTTGTAGAACAAAAGAGCTAAAATAATCAAAGCTGTAGCCAATTCCTGTGCTAAAATTTTTATTACTCCATTGAGATTCGTGCCTTATCATTTCAGTTGGCTTACACAATGTAAACCTGATAGATTAGTTTGTGATTTTAATTTTTTTTACGAGTGCTTCAAATGAGCAGGAAGCTCTTACAAGTGGTCGCTTCCCCTGATGGACGGCTGGGAACGACATTAAAAAACTATAGAAATATAACTATCAGTGCCAGCTTCTTCAATTAGTAAATGAGTTTTGTGATATAATTAATGACTCGTCTTTCAATGTAGTAATTAGTTTTGCTTTATTTGTAATAAATTTAACATTTGTATGCCCGTAAAGGGTTAAATATGACGGCCTAATATATTTTGGATAGCCTTTTATTGCCCCACAATATTACAAATAATTGATTTTTTCATTAATTATAAATTTATTTTTATTAAGCTTTTTAATAGCTATTCGGAGTTTTTCCATATCGAAGAATCGACCAAATCAACAAATACAAAAGTTACAATTCTCTTGTTACATCAATGTTAATACTTAGGGGTGGTCTTAAAACAAGATGTTTTCTACATAATATATTTAATGGACGTAGCGATAGCGAATTTCTTCATGTAATAATACTGCCTATATAGCAGTATGAGAATACATTAGCATGAAGGTAAGGAGATGCCAAGAATATCTAATTATATCATGTTATTGGTTAGCTAGGCTTCATATTGAATTTACACACAATGTCGAGCAACGCTATGATTTTGGCGATGCGAATCGTATCAGGTTCGCTTTTTACTCGCTGAAGGTTGAATTACTTAGGAATTGGCACGAATAGGTAACAACGAAATATTGCATATGAGTCGTTATGTGCAATATTTAGTTGTTGGATACCAGATTGGGTGGTTTTTCAAATAGTTATACAATTTATTATTGAACTTCAAATATCCTCATTACGGTTACCAGCAACCTTTTTGTTATTATATATATATTGTTATATAGGGGCGGATTTCCCGTCTGAATGAGAAGGATTTAGGAAGTAGTGACATTCATACACCTTACAGAACAAATTCTAAACTGTGCAGGTGTATCACTATATTTTTCTTAACCAATAAATCAAGTGATATTAATTGTCGCACTCATTATAATGTAAGGAAATAGATTCCTTTTCTATCTTCATTGATATAAAATAACTTTGATTTTACGCTGGAATAAATTATAGTGTACATATTTCACTGCAGGTGTATTATGCTGCGACGAGGAATACAGCCTGGTGAAGCATTTGATGGATAAATATGATGCCTCTGTACGTCCCGTGGAGAACTCTTCGCACCCCCTGCTCGTCACCTTCGGGGTGTCCTTGCATCATATTATTGACGTGGTGAGTACAGTGACATTTTCATTGGCTTGTTACTACAACCAATAAATCGTTTACACATTTGATGCTCGCTTTAGTTCAAAATGCTCGCAACAATAACAGAAATATAAATAAATTAATATAGCATGGAAATATAGCTAGCTTAAAATAACACCATAAAAATGAATCCAGTTTTTATACCTCCGTAGGCAAGTGTTGAGTTGTCAATATCAACCCTTATAGCATTCTACTGTTTGAGACGGGACTCGACAATGAGAGAAGACGAAGACTCTAAAAATGAGAAAAATTAAGGTCACCACGCCGGGCAAGTGCCGGTGAGCTGATTCCTACAAACCTCTGGTCACGTAGATTTCTTCAAGATGATTTCCATCTAAGTTACAGCGAGAATAAATATCAATCCTGAAAAGCAAATAACGCATACAAATACCTTGTCATAAGTGCGTGGCAGATTGTGAAGTCTAGACCTAACTTAAACTAGACTGTTACACTGAACTATGTATAAGCTACTAAGCTGTCACTTAGTGGAAACACAGTCCTACTGCATTTAAGTCAACATATTAAACTTCGAGAATTAACATAATTCCTATGCAGAATAATAATAAAAATACAATTACTACTATGTTTCTTTTTACAACTACATAAAAACTTACAATTAGGTATAATTTAATATTTGGTCATTTTGCTATAATTCACTACTTCAATTTATGTTTTCAAGATACAAGTCGCTACTTGTAACTCGATTGCGAAAATATTAAATATCGCTTTTAATAATTCAATTATGGTTATTATATTTCTTTGTTTCATTAATCTATTGGATCATGTAATTAACCGAATATATTGAATTACATCGAATACCTATACGAAATACAAAATCAACAAAAAATATATCAGCCGGTTACAAGACAAGTAAACCCAGTCCTCACTATAAACATAATCTTAACGAATATTTCTTTGACAATATTAATTATATCAGAACGCATATCACTTTAATATTGTTCGATAGCCGTTATAACAATTAAATACAATATAAAAAAATAATGCATGATAAAATATTTAAATATTTTTGTAAACATTCTCATCCGTTTGTTTAATGGTTGCCGCTAATGAAGAGCGGTTTTTCTCGTAAAATAAAACCGTAAAGGGAAACCACACGAGTCATCGCTCTGTTCACTTATTTCCAATAATGTATGCAACTTCATTCGCCTCGAATAGTAAATAGTTGAGTTTCTTTGAACTTATTATATGCCAACAAATACTATTTATTGAGCGAACCGTAGCTGCAATATTAAATATGTGAAAAAACACAGCCCTCATGAGTATATCACCCCAATTATCTGGCGTTGAGGTTTTTAACATCTTAACTTACTTTTAACATCCTAACTTGCTTTTAATATCCTAAATTTATTAGTAATATATGTATGTATGACTAACTTCTTGTATTGTTAATTACACAACTGCTAATGTAAATATGTAATTATTTACTTTTATTTGAAATGAAACGAATGGTAATCCAAATAAAGTGTTACATTTGTTAGAACTGCATCTGGCACTGGGGATTACTTTTACTAATACTACGTTACTACACAAACATACACAGAAACAAAAGTATTCAAAGTCATCGTTGTTATTATGTTTTATTTGTGCATTGTACAATTTTGGGAAGTGTTAAAACGCAGATACTCTCATTGGGTACAACGAATACACACAGCAGTCCACACTTATCGAAACCCGGAAAATGTAACTAAATTAATCATCACGATATCTGCCACGCCAGGGATCAAAGTTGGAGGCATTTGCTGTAGTTCAGTAAAGACCGTTGTGCCAATTGGATTCTGGTAATATGTTTATGTAGTATGTATGTAGCACCACCGCAATGATTTGTGGCTTTGTTATGGTTACCAAATGCACTGTGCGCTTCACCCGTATACCACAACAGTCCCTAAGTATATTATAACGAAACAAAAACTAAGAAAGTTAGTTGGTGGTTGAAGTCTTAAGTTTGTTATCATATGATAAAAAAATAATAAAGTTAAATATAAAGGTTATTAAAGCTTCGATATAACCATAGATGAGTACAGGGTTAGAAATATCTATCTCTATTTACACAATTTAATCAAGCCAAGTAACAAAAAGCCAACATGTCCATTACATAGCCCTTTTTGTACGTAGCGACGTCCCGAAAATGTCGTTGTGGTGAAATGACTGCTAATCCTACTTTTGTCAGTGAAATGAGTTATTAGAATAGCTGACATTCCCGCATATTTTTCTCAGAGTGAGCCGCTCAATTCCCGGCAATACAATTAAACGGCGGACGGACAGTTTTATTTAAATGAAAAATTAAAACAAGTGATAGATAGATATCGAGACGAGATTCATTTACGTTCTGATTGAATTTTCTTAATTGCTCGTGCTTGTTTTATGTCTGAATAATGTTATTTATTTAAATAAAGTTCGACCTTGTTGAATTTATATTATAGGGTCGATTTAATCTTTGGAATCACGTGAATGAAATTAATCCCTAACATTTTTTATCGTATGTCGCAGGTGCGCATGTGTCTTCATTTGAGAATTCAGTGCCTAAATAATTCAGATTTATTCATATTGAATATTCTATCGTCCATATATTGTACAATGTTTCGTTATACATATTTTTCCCTACTAATTTTTCATGTGACTAGTTACACACTAATAATTCTATGAATATTATGCGCTAAGCATTTAATATTTATATATGTATAGTACATATTTTATATTAGATATTAGTATCTATATAAAGCACTACCTTTTCACGTTATTCGAGGACGTTCAATTTATTGGGAAGTAAAAAAGCGGCAATTTAATTTCCATACTCTTATAAGTTCTGCATAAGTAACGTCCATTTCTCTATCAAATTAATATTTACGCGTCCAACCCTTATCAAGAATTCATATATCCTGCAGAATTCGTCTGTTTCATTGTAACCCATTGGTCCGGTGGCTAGCGAACATGACTGCTGAGTGGAGATTGTGGGGTCGATTCTTATCGAGAACAAACATTTCCGTTAGCTCTTAGGTGGGTGGCTTAGCTGGGTGGAAAAAAATATTTAAAATAATTATATGTACATTTATGTATTTCAATATTACCATCCGTCTGGTTATCATAGCACAGATTTTAATTACTTTGGGATAAGATGGCCCTGTGTGCAGATGTTCGGAGATGTTTATTACTATTTATTAACACACACACACACACACACACATTTATTTCTTGAACACATTTATTAAAAAACATCTATTTCTTGAAAAAAAAAACCCATAAAGCAACGGTAACAGTAAATGGCATCAGCAATGCCAATTTCGTAACCGTAAAATATCGTTATAGTGCCGAAGATGCCATATACATCAAGCGTAATTTATTGTCGATGTATTATTATATTTCTATAAAAGTTAATTTGTTTTCCGATATACCTACGAGTATAACCAGCCTGTGTATTTATGTGCCTGTTTATCTTCGTAAAAGGTCTAAAAGTAAGTATATCAATCTTTGGTTTATCATAAATAACTATACAATATAAATTTAAGTATAAAAATAATTATCTGTCCCTTTCAATTATATATTCCCTAAAATGCTACTCTGACTGTCGTCGCCGTAAAATTCACAATAATTCTCATATTTGTTATTTGATTCCGAAAAATGTGTAACAGACTTTCGTATCAAAATAATGTTACCTATAATTTCAGTGGGATATTACAAACTTCCGTTGCGCCCGCCTTACTTAATTTTATACGTTCGTTGGGAAATAAGGTTTTCTTCGGTAAACAAAAAAATTGAGTTCTATTACAACAACTTTGCCACCAACTCACTAAAACGATTGTTTGGAGAAACGTGTATTTTAGGTCACCTTTTAAAGAACGTGACGCGGATGACAAACGCTGTTTCCTCGTAAACAACTATTATGTCATCGCAGAACCAAATGGGATTTCCATACGCAAATTACGTTACAAAGACATATTTTACAAAACGATGGATCATTGGGTGTAAAGTTATGTATGAATGCTCGAGTTCTACGGCTCGGGGCACGTCAACCAGGCTCGGTTGTTTGCGCCCACAGTCTTTGATTACAATTCGCCATATAGCTCCATGGCCTTCAGAAAGGCTAGGACTTTATTTTTAACGATATGGTTCATTTCGTTTAGGCGCGTTTCATGCAACGCAAGATAAAGACTGCGTAGCCATTAACACGCCGCAGCGCTGGGGTTTGATACGGAGTTCCCCTCTCCGGCATAGTTGGTCTGCGGAAGCTACTTAATTTAGCTTCTACCCTGAAACACAAGCGTCATTCGGGCGTTCCACTGTACGCCATCTATGGTCGCGCCTTGTATGGGAAAGGCAACCCTTGGGGAACTGTCTCGTTACTTAAGCAGAGGCTTTGCATAATTTGGCATGAGATACTCGTAGGTATAGATGTTCCAAGATATTATAGATATTTTAGAAAATTGCACTGGCAAGCAACAAAACTCAGCAGGGTTAAGTAATCATAATTTTTGTTAAATTGCTCCTGACACCGATTTAATTATTTTTGGGAAACAAACAATACACAATTGTTCATATTGGTTAACGAAAATTTGAAATACACAAATCAGTGAAATTACCACTAAATACTAATACAGAATTAATTACTAGAGGTATTTTTTTGATTAATCTGGAATCATTACTTTTACTTGGGACGTCCTTTTTCATTTACGCCAGTATTTATTTACTTTCCATATTCCATATTACACCGGAGCGCGATATACATATCGCAAACATGTCGTTTGAGAAAAATAAATGCATTGCAGCTCTCGCATTTTCACTGTTGGACTCAAGTTAAATATCTTTACCAACATGCGCTCAAGTAAACAAATGAAATATATCCACAGCGTTAATTTGATAATTACAAAGGCGGTTATTAATAATTGTATGCAAATATATTCAATAGTTATAGCAGGAAATGAACTGAATATTAGCTGTACGTAGTCTTTATATTGAAAACTGCAGATGTTGCATCATTTATCCATTGACCCGGGCTGGCTAAGGTGAGCGTTGTGTGCGACAGAACTCATCAATCTGCCATCGTATCGTCCAAATTGAATCTTTCTCTTTATGAAGTGAAGTTAAAAATAATAGCCTTCTTAAAAACGGGAGCTAATTTGAATTAAAGACAAAAGATAATAATAGCAGTTTCATAGTAATATCCCAAATTTATTTTTAAATTTCTTCTTTAGTATTCAAATAGTTATCATCTAAAATTATCAGTCGATCATAGAAAATATTTGTATATGTGTTCAGAGGTCGTATTTATTGTAAGGATTATTAAAGCATATAAAATGTTATTATTAGGTACTAGTTTCTATAAATAGGATAAGTTTAATTTACTGTCGAATTTCTAATTTACTTCGAAATACAGTGACCGAATTCTATTATTTCGAGAGAGTTTTAATAAAATGTTCAACAATTGTGAATAACTGTGCAGATTAAGATAAACTTCAGACTTCCGTTGTATTCACTCGGTGAAACTTGTTCGTCTCGCTCCAGATCTTGTATATCCTTAATTTCGCGCCGGTTTACGGTCTTAACTTTAAATAAGAAGCAAATTCTCTGTGAACCGATGTTCTTTGTAACGTACCGTGCTTAGGAAAGGAAATTGGGTAGCATGTAAAATGTTATCATGCGATCTATCACATAATTTAATATTCGGCGATAGTCTAGAAGAGATTGGACGGTTCTGCAGTTGGACTGCGGTTGGTAGTAATATAGTTTGAGTCAAAATTGTCCAAGTATGCTTAAATTCATGAAATAGTTCATTATTATGCACGGGTTTCGTCTCGTATAATTTTAAAATTTTAGCAATATTATTTTTTTATAATTTTTAAACATTCTTTATTCATAACAATGTATTTTAGTCCAATTTATTTTATACCTTTTTCATTTAAAGACAATTTAATTTTTCACTTATCATTAATAATTCTTGTAGAAACTTACGTGACATTTTAACTTAAAGTACCTAAGTTAAATTGAATATTACTACTCCTTGAATTTTAATATAAACATAGAACATCATGAGGCATTTATTTGAGCGCGTTTGTTTTCTACGAGTAGAATATTGTCTTCATAATTGCTCACATTGTCATTGCTGTCTGGTTCGTAATGTTTAATGGGACCGTTTAATTTATTCCGTAAAATAATACGTTTGGTTTAAAAAAAAAGTATATAAAATATTATTACAAAAATGTTATATAAAATATGTAGGTATATAGCAACGAATTACTTTTTATTGTACACAATTGTTATTTGTTTTTTATTGACCACTATCTATATAGAGCAATATCATTCACTTAAACTGCACGTCCAGTCGACTTGAAATTTCGCATGGTTTTTCCCTTAGGGACGTAGACGCTCACTGAGAAACGATTTTACGCAAATCTTACCCAAAACATATCTCTCGCCTACCGTGTCATACAGATCAAAATTAGAAAATCAGTATACAAGCTCAGGATTGGAAATAAAAGTATAATGTCCCACTGTTTCTTTAAACTAATCTTTAGCGCTTTTTTAACGAATCATATTGATTACATAATATAACCTATCTAACCTAACAATAGTATTCAACGCGGGCAAAGAAAAACTAAGAGCCACTTAACACTAACAGCCAATTAAAAAAACCTTTGTAAAGTACGCAGAATGTTCTGCTTAAAACTTTAAATTTAAAAAATGAGACATACAAAAAACTACGGTAGGTACAATAAATGTACATACATATGTGCGGGCTTTTATTTCAGCTTTTACACTTAACCGATATATATAATTTATACTATTTAAACATTTATCTAATTTGTTCTAGATCTATGCGAAATAATATATTCTATTTGGGTTTTTTTTTAATTTTCCTATTGTGATGGATTTTCTTGTGCGTGACCGTGCGTTGTCTGAAATAGGAATCCTTTAACATAGGCGTAGGTTATCGATCACTTAGTACAACATCGTAGTAGCTAGCGTGTACCATTTGCGAAAGCGGACCAATACCACAACATTGATATTGCACTTAGAACAAACATTCCTATTAAATAAACAACCCATTGTAAAGAGAATTATTCTCAGCAGCATCTAAACATAACCATTGCAGTATTGTAACCATTAGGCAGTCAAGATTTACATATGTTAAAAATTTTTTTACAAAAATATTCCATTGATAGAACTTCAAATATTGACGTGCAAGATATACTTTAATATAATAGCAATAATGTTTTCAATTCTTAAAATTTATTTTAACTTTATATAAACTTCGTTTTATTCGTTTCGGTATTTTTCTTTTGTTTAACTAATTAATATTAGCCATTGTGTTTTTTATAGTGAACTTTAAATTGAATTTTTAACGTTATCAAATTAGTATGTATACATATACCCACATAACATTTTGTTTTTTTAAGGTTTACCTATAAGCAATTAAACATTTGCAGTTGAACCAATTAGTGTTAATTTATAAATAGTAATATGTAAATGTTTCAATCGTTTGTGATCTTCTCACTACGTATAAATACATTTTCAATCTAATCACATGTGGCCTTTGACCCCAAACCGTCGAAAGCTATGCAACCAGAAACACATATTTAGATACGATATTATATAATTCATGTGCCTATTTGAATTGATGAATGTAGATGAAGCACGTCAGGTTTGTAAGGACAGAGATGCTTGGCACTCGGTACTCTCTGCCTACCCCACTAGGGACCTGGCGTGACGGTTATTTTTATTTTTATTTTTTTTACTATATAATTTTACACCCAGAGACAATAAATATAGAAATACATTAGCGAAATACCACTTAATCAATTATTCAACGACTCATCATAAGATCTCTAAAACTATACGTTATATTGATTTGAGATTAAGCATAGTTACTCCTGTCGTAACAGTTTTTACACAAAACCTATCCAAAACTTATTTATCAACTACCGTGTCATGAAGTTCGAAATGAAAAGATCGGCATACCGGCTTACGATTGGAAATAAAATTATTACGTGCCATTCTTTCTAAGCTAACAAAAACAACATACCACCACGCCAGGTCCCGATCGGGGTAGGCAGAAAGCACCGAGTGCCAAATATTTCGGTGCTTACAAACCTGACGTGCTTCATCTACATTCATCACTCTCTTCATGCATACACGC
>DWQQ01000116.1:0-14183 GCA_018244775.1 Oxynetra roscius flavomaculata
GCCTGCACCGCTGTCCACGACGTCTCACTGTCGACCATGCGTTTCATCACGGTCGGCAGGGAGAGGTCGTTCCCCACGACCGCGCGTAACTCCGCTCGGTCTTCCGCCCAGGCTGGGCAGTCCTCCAAGGTGTGCTGGGCATCCTCGTCCTGGCATCCGTCACAATGGTGGCAAACAGCAGACGGCTCCCGACCCGCTATGCGACACAGATACCCTCCGAAGCATCCATGCCCGGATAGTATCTGTGTCAGACGGAATGTCAGGGAACCGTGCCGCCGCGCCAACCATTGGCCTAACACTGGACGGACCGCTTCGACGGTCCTACGCCCAGCAGTGGGCTGCTCCAGCCTCTGGCTCCACTCCTTAATGGTGCGCTGACATAGCTCATTGCGGCGTCCTGCTATCTCTCTCGGTGTCGGCCGGTAACCCTGGGCCAGTGCCTCCTCGCGCCAGGTAAACAAGGACGCGAGGATCCCGGCTTCAAGGTCCCAGGGTATGCTGCCGGCCAGCACGCACGCTGCCTCACAGGAGATCGTGCGATATCCCCGAACGGCCCTGATCGCCATCACCCTCTGCGGACGTCGCAAGAGAGAGATATTTTGCTTGTTCAGGGCCTCCGCCCAAACAGGGGCTCCATAAAGGACCATGGATCGCACGACCCCCAAATACAAGAGCCTACAGGACACCTCCGGCCCACCCAGATTCGGTAGGAGCCGCGTCAGCGCACCAGCCGCCGCCAATACACGCGGCACTAACGCTGCGAAGTGGGCGCCGAAGTTCCATCTGCCATCAAGGACGATGCCTAAATAGCGCATCGTCGGCTTGATGGCGATTTGAACCCCCTCAACAGTTAGGCTCGAGTCCGGGGGGGGCCCCCGCCGAGGGCCGTGGAAACACAACGCCTCGGACTTTTCAAGGGCAACCCCTAGACCCAGCCGCCGGATTCGGAGCACCACTTGCGCTACTCCCGCAGTTGCGAGCAATGACGCATCGCGGAATGTGGCACCGCGGGCGGTCACGAGTGTGTCGTCGGCGTAACAAACGACGACGACTCCCGGAAGACTAACAGCCCGCAGCACCCAGTCGTAACCGATGTTCCACAGGAGCGGTCCTAAGACCGAACCCTGTGGAACACCGATCGTCATTGCACACTCCTTCCATCCGTCTCGAGCAGGGAATACTATCCTCCTATCTGAGAGGTAGTCCCGGATGAGCCGGCGCAGGTAAGATGGCACCCCGTGGTACCGGAGTGCCTCCATAATGCAAGGCCAGGGGAGGGAGTTAAAGGCGTTGGCGATGTCTAGAGACACCGCCACGACCACCTCCCCCTGGGAGACCGCATCCTGCGCCAGAGACCTCACTCTCAGAATGGCGTGGATGGTTGACCTGTTCCGGCGGAACCCGTACTGGCAATCCGCGAGATTCGGTCCGACTCGCTCGAGGTGTTCGATAAGGCGGTCAGCAACAACTCTTTCCAGGATTTTGCCAGCCTCGTCAAGCACAACCAGTGGACGAAAGCCCGACGGGGAATCCGCCGGTCGCCCCTCCTTCCGTAGCAGGACTAAGCGTCCCACTTTCCACGCGTTAGGAAACTTTCCCTGCTCGAGACAGGCAGTCAAGAGTCTCCTCAGTCGCTCCTCCAGAGCTTCCGCGGCATCTAGAGCGGAGACTAACGCTCGACCCGGAACACCATCAGGACCCGGGGCGGTATTTTTGGCGCGCAATTTTCTCACAGCGGAGCCAAACTCGTCCCGGGTTATTTTCAGGTCTTCCCCCCAGTCCACGCTCCTAGCCTTCTCTGGCGGCGCCATGCTGGGGGGCTCAATTGCCGCTCCCTGCGGGAACAGAACGGCAATCACTTTCTCGAGGAACTGCAGCTCCAGACTCTGCGTCAGGGGGACGCCATACGGCCGAATCTTATTACGGACCAGTCGGTACGGTCGTCCCCATGGATCGCGATTCAAACTGGCCAGCAGTTCCTCTCTCGCCTCTTCCTTGGCGGTCGCTATCGCGTTCCTCAGCACACCCTTCGCCTCCACCAGTACCGCAAGCAAGGCGGCCTCTTCGGCGTGATCCCGGCGCCGTCTCCTCCGGTATCGGGCGTATTGGCGTCGAGCCGCTGCGCAGGCTTTTCTCAGTTTTGAGAGCAACGGTGACCACCAATACACCCACCTTCTGGGAGGACGAGCACTGGTCCGGGGCATTGACGCATCACATACAGCAGTCATTGCGCTCCGGAACCAGTCGCTCTCGTCCTCTA
Organism: Oxynetra roscius flavomaculata; assembly: GCA_018244775.1. NCBI lineage: Eukaryota > Metazoa > Arthropoda > Insecta > Lepidoptera > Hesperiidae > Oxynetra > Oxynetra roscius. Next base: position 2,261 of record DWQQ01000116.1, read on the forward strand.
CCACCACACTTACCGGCGCGCGGGACCAACCTTGCAGGATGGCCGCCTCTTGCAACAAGTCCTTATCGAGGCGCTTCAGTTGCCACCGTGGGCCGACCTCGTTCGGGGACCAGGCAGAGCCGCTTGAAGCGACGGTGGACGAGGAGATATCGAGCCGCACGTAGCGATGATCGGAGAGGTTCTCCACGTCCTCCAACACACTCCAACTCTGACCAACACGGCGCGCTAGTACAGGACTCGCGAAGGCAACGTCTACTATAGACGAGCCCTGCGGACGCACGCACGTGGGAGCTGAGCCCCGATTCAACACCGTCAGCCCGACGGAGATGAGCCACTCCATAACAACTTCGCCCCGAGCCCTCCGAGGATCTCCCCGACGGAAAGCCAACGGGCATCCCCACGCTGTTGATTCGGCGTTGAGATCCCCGGCAACTAGGACAGGGCGAGGATGGCTCCTATGAACGAGCGCCTCGAGTTCAGCCATGAACACTTCAAACTCACTGAGCGGACGGTTGGGCGAGAAGTATACCCCGACCACAACCAAGTCGCCCAGCTGAGCCGAGACCATACCATGGCCACGCACAACACCTGTTGGAGGCGAAGAACTCGCCGAAGACACGATCGCAACCACGCCATCTAAGTCCCCTAGCCAATTGTCCCTGGGAGGGATAAAATACGGCTCAGTGACCACTGTTACGTCTATCAACCACTGCGCCATGCTCTGAAACAACAAGTCCTGAGCTCTAGTACAGTGGTTGATATTCGCCAGGAGAAACTTGACGGTCATATTGTTGGTATGGTTCCCGTCTCCATCTCCTCGGCATCCTGAGCCGTGCGAGCAGGCTGTGTCTGGGCCGTAGCCACGGACACAACCCGTCTTCCTCCTTTCTTAGGGCGCGCACTCGGGCATGCCGCACTGCCGACCCGGTGCCCCACCGGCTTGCCAGCACCAGCACAGAGCACGCAGCTGGCAGCAGCAGCTGTGCACTGGACAGCCTTATGGCCTGGTTGGCCGCAGCGGTAGCAGAGTGAACTCCTGTCTGTCTCTGCGGTGCATCGCTGGCTGACATGACCCAGCTCAAGGCAGCGATAGCACTGCATGGGCTTAGTTGGCAGCAGTTTGATCTGCGCCGACACCCATCCGACCAGGAGTTTCCTGCTGCTGGTCAGCCGTTTGGCCGCCATGACGGGACACCGCACCCAGGCTGTCCGAGTGCCGACGTGGTCCTCTCGGATTTCTCCAACCCTCACGTCGTCCTCGGTACACTCACCAACCCGGGCGATGGCAGCACGCACCAGGTTAGGAGTCGCCGAATCGCACAACCCGAGTACGCGTAGCTCCGCGCACTTTTTAGGGCGGGACACCTCTACTATTAGGGGGTCTACCACCTCTTTTAATTTGGCTGCCAGGACATCGGCCTTGCGGTCCTTTTCAGCACCCGCGATTTCAATAATGCGGGCGCCGGTTGCCGCTCGTTTTAATTTGATACCGGAGATGCCCAACTCTCCGATATCTATCCTCTGCTGGGCAATGGCCATCACCTGGGAATAGGTGGTCCCCCGTTTCTCAGCATCGGGCTGTATCTTTAAAATTATAGCCGCTGAGCGCGGAGGACGCAGCTTGGGCAGAGGCCTTTGGTTGAGCTTCTGCTTAGGCCCAGTCGGGGCACGAGTGGCCTGCGAGCCGCCATCAACCTTATTTCTAGCTCCTCGTCTCACCACCTCTGACCAACCTGCATCCATGGACGCTGGGGGAAGAGGTAGAGCACGTGAGGCAGACCGGGATGCAGGCTTCAGGTTTGACGCCGCCTGAGGTGCTGCTGCCTTACTCGCAGGCCGTACCGGCGCTGAAGGGGGCGCGGCCGGTGAGCTAGACGTCCTTGGGTTATCTAACCCATCTGGCTGGGGTGCTCTACCTCCCACCTTTTTCTTCTTTTTCCGCCCCTTTTTGCTCTTTGTAGGCTCGGGGACGGGTTGTGCTGGAGCTTTGCGCCACTGTGCAGTTTTTTTCCGTGCTACAGGGAGAGGGTCTTCATCCAAGTCGGACAGAATATCTGACTGCACTGCTGCTGCGACGGTCGCAATATGCCTGTCAGCAGCCAATGCAGGTCGCCGTTTGGATTCTGGTAGGAGGCGGCCCTGTATGCTCTCAAAACGAGCGTTAAGGACAGGGCCTATCGTGTCTAGGATGAGACGTTTTTGCGCATCATCCAACTCCTGCCGCGTCTCCTCCATTGCAGGTGCAGCACTCGCAGACCGCTCTACAGCAACCCGCAGCTCCGCCATCTCGCGCTCCAGTGCCGCCACTTTGGCTTCCAGGCGTTTATTTACAGCCTGCAGCCGTTTCGTTTCATCGGAAGCGGATCTTTTGCCCAGAGCCCCCACGACCTCTTCAATGGAGGCGGCAGCCTCCTTAAGGCCCTTGACAAACGTGCCCTTAAGGTTGCCAGAGCTGGCGGCAATATGCCTGATGATATGAATTTGGGCATCAGCTTGGTCCTTAAGGGCACACGCCAAGCGGTCCTTATCAAGAGGGTTTATTACCGCCTCCGTCACCTTTTTGGCCGCCGCACGTTCAGCCATTTCGGCCACGAGCTTCTCAGCCTCTTCACGTCGTGCAGCCGCTAGTTGTCTCCTGGCCTCGGCAGAGACGGGAGTCGCCTTTGGTCGTCCACCCTTTTTTCCGATGACCCGAGCACGCACCTTGGGCGTAGAATCAGACTCCGAACCGGAATTCTTGTTACGGCCTCTTTTACGGGGCCGTTGGCAGTCCGCGCTTTCGACGACGCTCTCTACACTCAGAAAAGACCTATCTAAGTGGGAGCCAGTTCCTACTTGCGTCCCTATTTGGACTTCCTCATCTGGACCTTCGCGGTCGCACTCACTATCTGTTGGGTTTTTTGCGTTATCAGAATTTTCCATTTTGTTCCCACGAGTATGGGAGACATACGAGGTCCACCCGGGCAGTGCTCCCCGTACCCGGGTAAGCCTAGGGTGTAACCCATCAAGAGTGTCGGCCGGTACTCCGATGGGGAGAGCACTAGCGACTGGCCTTCCCGCCAGCCATGCATCCCTTCGCGGTGCTCCCGCCGCTTGGGATTGGGGTAATTTTTATAGAGGTTTTCTTCCTCGCAGTCCGGCCGGTTAAGGCAAGACCCTCGGTCCCACACAAGGCCGCGAGACATGACCACGTCACCTCGGTGGGATTACGATCTTTGACGGTGGTTAGGTATGACCTACCATTACCTGCCCGACGGTACGGTTAGTACACGCTGGGCCCGCCGCTCCTGGCTGCTCATCCACCATGCCGTCTAACGAGGCGGATATGTGGGGAGCCCTCCTGTACTGCTCTTAGTCTGGCCACTCACCGCAGGCCTACCCGGTATGGGTGGCCCTATCCGGTATAGCCCTTCGGATCATTGTGGCACGCAAGCCCCCTCACCACGACAAGGTGGCAGCACGAGAGGGGGTGCAACTGCCTATATAAGCCAACATGGTCAAATATCAATGCCTATTCCTGTTTTTATACAAATTTAAATATGCTCTCATATTTATGTAACAGCTATGGAATCAAATTTAACAGCCTATTTATTCAATCTTTTGAAACTATCGCTTCATGATTCAACTTCATGTATCTGTTATTAGAACGATTTGTGGTTCGGTCTTATGGATATGGTTGCTAGTTGGACGTTCATACTAACAGGAACTATGTATATCAGTTCTCATGAGTAGTAACGCAACTTCAAATAGGACATAAATGATTACTAAATGCGCTCATACTAACTACACTAATATTAAAATTCAAATTCAAAATATATACTAACAATTCTATTATCAAATAATACTAATCTTATTAACACTTATTTTTATTTTATTAACCTTTTCGATATCGGTTTATAATCTTGACGGTCATCTATTCAGTTAAAATTTTATTTAGATTTAAAAAAAAAATAAAAAAATTGCATATTCATTATTCAATATATTTTGTTAAATAATATGAACATATCGTTAAAATTCAGAGAAACATCGCGGTTGATATTTGAAATTATTTTTGTTACACATAACCATACTTAATAAACTTTTGTTCTGTATACTTAAAAAAAATTAGTTTCAACGAGTTATGTGAAACCGTATTCACCTTTAACTTGCGATGCACCTCCCACCCAGTTGAGATGTTGCTTCCCGCCACCCTCGTCTGTCTTCTGCTTCCCCTTATCGATCTCGTTCAGGTTCGATTGGTATTTGGTTCCTGGATTCCAAGACATTTTAGTTAAATTAAGTAAGTTACGAAAGCATGGCGGTGGACGTTCACGGAGCTCCGCATTTAGTTATTTGCACAATGTGGACGACATTTTTGAGTTATATGAACGAAGTAGAAAGATTTTACCGAAATTGGACGTAAAAAACTTTATTTAGATCTGAATATTTTTAACTTATTACATGTATGGAGCACGGAACCGTATTTTTATTATCAGCTCAAAGCATCACAGTTGTAGTAAATGTCTTTAAGTAAATAGGAGTAACATATATTTAAGTCCGTGTGATACAAGGCAAAGTTGTAAGTAAATGCAAACTCATTAGGTAAAGAAAAGGATTCAATATTGTAGGGACGGAGGGCGCGGTTGGGCGGCATTTATTGAAAAGTTGTGCAATATTGTCGAGTAGCCGGGATAGCCGTAAATTCGTAATGGCCGCAAAAAATAAAACAGTGGCGATGTTCAACGTCCTCTGCGTAGCGCCATCCCGTGCTAACCCTCCAGCCGCAAAACCTTATAGATGTATCCAGATTGTTTAAACTTTAGACTTAGTTTTACTTACGACAATGTTTATTTCAGTGGCTTGTATTATCAAACATATTAATATAAATATTCATTTTACAAATATGAACAGATATCAAAACCAAGCCATTGTTGAGAAGAAAATGACAACTTATAATTCGGTAAGTAAATTAGTTTCAAAATCATGGAAGGTCTAAAAAGTAAACTAACCTTATCTAAAAGGTAAGATTAGTCTGACTCGACATTAAGTATCAGATAGAATATTAGAAATTACGTAAAGGAATTCTCAACCTAATAGGTTTTTGATAGCTTCTTTCTATTACGTTTTGTCCTTGCTGCCATTGAGGCCAACTTCCTGACAAAGAAGTATATTGTTCGATAATTTTATAACAATCGCAATATAAAAATGGATCATAGGCCTCTAATGAAATAAGTTAGAATAAACATATTTGTATACTTATATTGTTTGAAATTATATGACAATTATTATAGAATAGCACTAAATAGTCTGTTTTAATTTTAATAAGAAACTAACATCATATAATGATAGCCGCAGTTTGTAAGCGAACAGAGGGGCGGGCGGCTGACACTTAGCGGTAATAGGTTGTAGTGCAAGATGTTGTCGTTGTCCGAGCGGCGAGCGGCGACATGTCCGGAAAATGCGCAACTCCCAATAACGGCGTGATGACGCGCGCCAAACGACTTATGAACCCACGATATTACAAAATCTACAACGCAATAACCGAACTCGCTTAATAAAGATATAAATATCGCTCATATAATCTAATTGCCCTTACGTTAATGCCCTTGAATCTGTCTAATCTATATGACTATAAATATAATAAATATTTAATTTAAATAAAGGGGCCAAATTGAAACGTGTTGACTAAACAAACAAACATTATGACATTCGAGCCTTAAAACTTTTCATATCACTTTTATAGTGCGGCTACATCCAGCACCACTTCATAAAGCATTTGTTTATAAACGATTTGCTCGTGCTTTACGAGCAACATAACATTTGAAGCCAGTTAACAACCTGACTGGCGACGAGCTGGATGTCGTAATAGTTTACGATCTATAAACAAATATAACGACCACTAATAATAACTGAAACAGCAGCAAACAATGAAAATAAACCCAGCGATCTCCACGGATACAACTCATAAAGGTATTATTATCTCTTAATAAACGAAATCGCTGATATAAAAATCCTGTTTCAATACAATTTATCGGCCAACCATATCGACGGGATATTAATGAACTCATTTTACCGCGCAATTTGTTGATACTTTCATTAGTATCGGGGAAACATGTTTATTTGCTATGCAGAATAATGAGTGGACATTTACTTATCAACGCTGTTTAATTTATTTGATATATCTATAAGCGAAACCTGATTTGATCTTGTTTGATTAGTAATTATTTGATTTAATTATAGTTTATTGTATTTAATACAATGCTCGTTTTTAAATGCGCTTCATATGTCAATTGTTTATTGGCTTACAATAATATAGTTCAGAAGAGAGAGACCTCAGGTCTTTTGTCTCCTTACTTTGAATAAGTTGTGTGTGTTTCTCATCCTTATGCGATCATAGTCAAGAATGGCATTTTTTTTCTATCTCTTACGAGAGCAGGAACCAGGTTTAATATGTATTGAGTGTTATAATTTAATTTGGTAGTTTTTATTATTTATTATTATTATTATTTTTATTTTATTTTCAGTATTGTTTGATATACTTATTGTTTTTTGTATGTAGGTTTCATTATCATAATATGCCATCCCCTGTTATATCTAGTAGTAGTATCTAAAAAGTATATTGCATAGTAAGTATATTGTGAAGTATATTTTACCTAAATTGCCAACCTGTCGATTTGGGTTTCCTGTAATGACAAAGTTGTGAAATAAATAAACAAATAAATAAAAATACTGTTACCTTTGTCAACAACAGGAGTATCTCGGCGCGGTGGTCGCGATGGTGGGGGAAGAGTAATCGCTCGAGGATCCGCAGTAGTTGTAGGTGGCGAAGACGCTGCAAAATATATTTGATATTATAGTACCAATAAATTCGTCGAATATCTACATTTCATCGTCATTCTTACTGTATAATCGTATGGTTCCATCGGATTCTCCCCTTGGATTCTTAGCCACGCACTTGTACGTGCCATAGTCTTCAGTAACGATATGCCGTATAAGCAATCGCATATGTGTTTTGTATGCAGGAACTCCAACGGTGTTCTCCATATGATACTTCAGGCTCTCGTGTATCATATGCCCATCGTCTCTGGTCCAGTAATTCAAGGACGTAGGGTGAGCTTCGGTGAAACATTCTAAAGTCACGTTGTAGTAGAGCGGAGCACCCACTAGTTGATGGGGAATCCACAACATTGGCGGAACTGCGAACAAGTTATTCATAGGTTTCATTCATAGGTTTACCTATCCTTCGTCAATATAAAGAACATTAAAGTAAAATATCAAGAACGTATCGTTAGGTAACACATTAAAAATATTTAAAAAGTTATCGAACTTACAATCGACGCTAACTTTCACTCGTTTAGAAACTGTTGGGGGCACACCGTTACTAGCAATGCACAGATATGCACCCATATCCAAACGAGAAATGCGAGCCATTTCCAACACTTCGCCCTCCCATTCTGAAACTGAATTGGCCGTATTAGACGAAAATGTAATTAGATCGCTTCGATTACAGTAATAATATTTTTACACAGTAGAGAAATCCAACCCGAGTGCGCTTTGCTGATGGAGATTTTCGAGTTGTCATCGCGTTTCCACTTGATGGTGGGCTTAGGAGAGCCATTAGCGCGACACGTCAACGTGACGTTGGCGCCCTCTCGGACGATGACGTCGCTCGAGCTCAACGAGTCATCGATTGACGGCGGTACTGTAAACATTCGAAACGACAATGACTTATGATTAAATATTTTTTATTTAATTCTATTTAAATTATTCATCAAATATACCTACATAAATAATACGAAACAAAGCCTGTCCATTATACCACCGATAGAATACGAACGAACTTTTAAATGTTATGATACTATCCTTCCTACTCACTATGAGGTAAAGAATATTAATGCCGACCGGCCAACCGTCAGTGCCTTATATTCCCAACTTAAATATTGAAATAACGTTTCAAATTGTTACTGGATGTATTATAATTACATGTCTTTTCTATTGCGATGTAATCAAATCTACTACACGTACTTCCACCCATTTCATGTCGCCTAAAAATAGTATTCGTTTTAAGTCTTCAACTAGCTGTGGCTATAGAATAAACTGGTTTACGGGCCTGTATTATATAAAAGAGTAATAACGTTTCCCAGAAGTACGTACCAACGACGTGCAAGTATCCAAATTGTGTTTTCGCCGTGACCGTGTTTATCTGGCACATGTATCGGCCCCGATCCTCCTCGCGCACGTCCGATATGTGTAAGAACCAAGTGCGGTGTTTGTCGTGGGTGACGCTGACCCTCGGGTTGCGGGTGATCACGTGGTTGTGTACTGTGAGGATAGCGGACTGCTCGAAGTGCATCCATGCCACCTGTATCAGTACAAAACTAGTTTTTTAAGTTACAAAGTAAATTTTAGTAAAATAGAATAATTAAATAAACGTCACGCTGGGTCCCTAGAGGGGTAGGCAGAGAGCACCGAGTGTTGGCGTCGAATAACTCTGACCTTGTAAATCTGACGTGCTCCGTCTACATTCATCACTCTCTCTCTCAACCGGCATGTATGCATTACATGCCGGTTTCGGAGGCTCTTGACTCCCCCATCATCCAGTGCCTGACCTATTTGGTCCAGAGGCAGTCTTGGTTTCTCTCGGCACCTACGTCCATCAACACTCGCTTTGTATATCTGCTTTGTCATTCTCTCATCATCCATTCTTTCAATGTCTTTTCAATATCAGCATGGACATTGAATGAACATAAATTATATATAAGTATAGAGGTAATATGTGAAATTCATGCTGAACATCTGATAGCCTGGTAAACGTTCGTAATTGCTAAAAATTACATTACCGCATCTATTACAAACGAAATGTTTAACGAAATAACTACTCGTATTTACGGGCATGGGTTTGCCGCCGGAAAGCCTAGGGATAGAGTCCTAACCACAATTTTTAATTATATCTTTAAATAAAAATATGAACGTAGTATATAAGTAATATTTTGCGTCGAAATAAAAATGTACTATTGGCACTTGTGTGAATCTGGTCTAAACGATAATATTGATGTGACGAAGTAGAATGTGTAGCTCGAACGATTTCCAATCATTCTTAAAATTTGACGAGTGACGTAACGGAAATTAAAGGACGTCGCCTCCTTTGAAATACAATATCTTTTCGTTCGAAATAAAGGTGAAAGAATAAATGAAGACTCGTAAACAGAACTCAAAATGTTTGTGATAAATAAGTATATTCTCTATAACCTTCCATTTGGAATATTAAAATTTTCTATAAATTAACTATATTGGATGTTTAACGGTGATATCGATGGAAATAATAATAGGTATGTGTAAGTATAATCTCTATTCGAATCGATATAACAACAGTTGCGCCTTCGAAATTGAAATTGTACGGGTGGACATTAGACAGTGTAATTGCTGGGAGCTGCCAGCGCGTCCGCTCTGCGCCGACTTCCACGGCATTAACCGCTTACAACGCGTCCTATTCGGATTGTTATGCTTAAAACAATCCTATAGCATTTAATTCGAAACGCTAATTATACAGAACATTAATTAAAACATATTAATATCAAGGTTCGAATTGAAAATAGTGTATCGAAGTCATTTATTAAAATAAATAATACGCTTATAGCTCCGATATAGATTAAAAATAATGCACTTTATCGGATGCTTTATTATCTGTTAAATAAAAGAAGACATTCCATTTTTGAAATAAATGAAAGAACGACAAATTTAGTCGTAAAAAGACATGCTACTTAATTTTAATTTAGACAAAAAAAATTACCTACATAATATCAGATAGTATTGTAAATAAATTATTGTAAGGTCATTTATCTTTATTATATAATAAACGACGAAAACATAATACTGTACTTCAATTGCAGAATGAAAAGGCATCCGAGTGGTTTTATCGCGGTAAAAAATTTACTAAGGACGTGTAATAAAATAGTGACGGTGAATTTGAAAAGTTAGCCGTACACGCTTCATCTCTTAATCCAGCTTTAACTTTGAGTCATGGATAGTTCTTTTTATCAAGATTGCAGGGGCAATATAGTGGGAAGTTTGTTAGCTGAAACTCGTGCCGGGTCACATCTTACCTATCTTAAGTGATACGGCTCTCAGCCGCTGTCTAATTTATAATGGACTTGAGGAAACTTCGCCCATTTTATTATGCAATGGGATGGCAACCCCTCTAATGACGATAACCCCATTTGTCGTAACCTGAGATACCAAGAGCGGGCGTCGCGTGCCACTGATGTGTAAAATATTAATTTTGAAGGGTCGACATTAGAAATACAAATACCGACCTTTCACTTGCTCAAGTAATTTTTTAATATGAAAGGTGTCGACGGAGTAAAAAATTGAAAAAAATAACGATCATAATTGTCTAAACAAAAGTAAGTACATATTGAGTCATTGAATTCATGAGTATTGATGTACTTATTATTTGCAGAGCATGTTGAGAATTTGTTAAGATTATAATAATTAGATGCATAGCTTGTTATCATCAAGCTATGACAAAATTTTATTGCATCGGAATGGTAATATAGTTCCAGCATTTCCTAAGAGTCTCCGTCCGTTGCGATCGTTCAGTTCCTTTATTAATAACAGCGCAAAAAAAAGACGATTCAAGAACCCAAATTACTCATTTAACGTTATTAAGGAAAGTGTCGAATTAGAGTTTGTAAGTTAGGGAAGCGGTGGCGCCGCGGCGAATGTAAAGCTGATCTGCGTAATTGTGGCCGGCGTCTAATTTAATCACAGCGGTGTGTCCGTCTGCGCCGTGCTGATTGAATTACGAGCGTCGGACTACCGCCACCTGGATGCATAGCCTTATCGCTGCGACAATATTTTGATTATAAATTAGTTATAACGTTTTGATCAAACGTGTATACAGCTGTATCAATAATGCTTGATGAGGATAAGTGAACACGATCGATGCATATATAGCAATAGAGTGGAGATCTGAAGCTGTTGGCGTGGATAATCTTAATTTCGCCATGTTATTATAATATAACATTGAACAAAGGCATAACTTAGAAAGTTCCGTTTTATTGTTTGAACAATTAAGATAAAATGAAGGAGAAATCAAAATTTTACAAGCGGTTACGAGATAAGCTTTGAGTGTTGAACTTTGGGAGTTTCACATCGCCTGGTCGGTCGGTCGGGTCGGGTCGAAATATTTTGTAAGGTCCCAAGTTAATTCGGAATTCAAATGATAAAATGCGTAACATAATGAGAATAAGTATCAGGCGTTCAATTTCTAAAACTATAAGACTGGAAAAATTCTCTGCGGTTTAATAAACGTGTGGTGATTTTTTTTTACAATAAAAAAATCAAAAATATGAACGACCCTAAAGCATATTAAAATTAAGTTACTCAGCCAGTTTGTTAATGCATACGAATCTAAATGCGAGTATTTTATTGTTTTCATGTTGGAACCCACTGAATTAATGGGTCATTCGTAATAAGGTAAGCAGTGTATATGCGGTAATTGTATCGAAGGGTTTTGGTTTCCGTGCTAGCGAAGATTAAATTTATATTATTTTAACTTTGTATAAAGAAAAATTGGTCTTACTTTTTCTTTAAATTGACCAATCAATTAGAATCACAGTCACTATATATATATATAATATATGAGAAAATTAATAAAAGTGTTAAATTGCTTAACCGCATGCTGCTTTTGGACTTCTACTGATGATAATAAATAAATACATATCTTGAGACATTTCCATACACGGCCATCTAATTCCAAATCTAAAGCAAGATTTAGCCAGTTCTTGTATTATGGTAACTAGATGGCTGTTAAAATACATATATAATTAAATAAATAAAATAAATAACCGTCACGCCAGGTCCCGAGCGGGGTAGGCAGAGAGCACCGAGTGCCAAACATCTCTGTCCTTACAAACCTGACGTGCTTCATCTACATTCATCA
>DWQQ01000117.1:0-14166 GCA_018244775.1 Oxynetra roscius flavomaculata
CAAAGGCTGTCACGTCACAGGCAATCGGTCTCGCTTCCCGTCTCCCCTCGAGTGAGGTTTCGCAAATAATTTATTAAAAAGTTTTTTGTCTACACCCGTTGCCTACCGCTACCGTTTGACGGGATCAGCGATGGAAGATTCTTCACAGATTATAATTGACAAGATCTTTGTTGGTTTTGACAATGGCATTTGGTTCAAATCAAGCCATTGTGTCGCTTGGATTAACAAGAGTGCCTCGGGGTTCGTTATTCCACGGGTATATAATTCTGGCAACGAGTAATTGAATGGGCAGACGTTAGGTCTCACAATGCGGTTCTTGTTCAACTTAATTCGGAATCCTTTCGACGCTTTGCGTAGATTAGGGACATAATAAAGCTAAGCGCTTGGTCTTTGGTATTTAATTTGAGCTGTCAACTATTTCTGGAATTCTATTCAGAAACGAAGTCCTTTCTTTGCTTTGCTTTTAAGAAATTTATTAGACCTGTTGGTTCCAATTTAAATTCTCATCGCCTGAGTATATGTTCAACACATCTAAGCTCCAGTACAATAGAGAAAAGTAAAACACGATATCCACATATGAAGTAACAAATATCACGAAGCAGGCATAAAACCGTCAGCAAATAATACGGTTGTTAGCAACTTGAATATTCAGATCGGCGCACTTGCCGTATGCAAATTCTAATTTTATCGCCATTCTAGTTCATGCGTTTCCCTTTGACATATTTATTACTGTTGCCTGTCAGCGATTTACAATTCACGAGTGGTTTGTTCCACTGAATTATGGTGACAGTGACAATGAAGTCAATCTGAGTACGCCCACCCAAGCAGAGGGACTTCGCTTCGTAGAAACAAAAGGCTCGAATCTATATTCGCGTGATCGTTGCAGCAACGTTCCCTTATGCATACAAATAGGAGCCCCCGTGTGACATACAGAATGAATTGTGGTGATGAATGCAGGTGCAAAAACTTGGAAGCCACGCGTATGGGACGCTGACGACCCGTTTCCGAAGGGACTGACAATATGCTTGCGAAATTCGAATTCGATTCAGCAGAAATTGATGGAGTGATAACGTTAGAATGGTTTGTTATTGAACGCGTGGAGACCATGTATTGCTAAATGATATTTAAGGATATGCTTTGAAGGAAGAAGTGACGCAAAAAATACAATGATAACAAATTCCTTAGGACTTTCTCATCATATATGACATTAAAAAAAGTTTTGTGACATTGACTATTTAAAAACATTTTTTATTTTTTACTTTTATAATATAATAATATAATAAATAATAATTTTTAAATCAATAATATATATTACAAAATACTTTTCCATTTTACAGTAAATATTTATAATTTATTTAAGGTAATGCAACAATAATTAATATGAAATATTATTCAATTTTAACATCTAAATATAAATAGACATGCAACACGTCAGAGTCTACTCGATAGTTACTTTTGAGCAAACATTCCATTTTCGTTACATCAAACGCAGCACTTTCATTTGCCAAACTAGTGGCAGCCAATTTTGGCGGAACTAATAGCACTTTCAAAGAGTTTCGATTCAAATAAAACAAATAGTGTCATCATTACCTTCGTATTTAACAATTTACAGCCGGAAATACCAAATGCCTTCCGACACGACGGATTGGGGAAACGAAGGTATTACATTCTTTCACACTAATTACAAGTTTTATTGTTAGACATATTTTTGTGACTGCAGATAAAAATGCTCGTGACTCAAGCAAGGATTATATGGGACCCATAATAAACAATTTTAATAATTATTTTACTTGAAAAACTATGATGGCATTTGATGTAAATATATGTTTAAGTTTACCTATATTATGTATATACACCATTACATTATGTTAAGGCTGGGTCAATGAAATATTTAATGTATTATGATACTTCTATGTTGCCGTTAAAATGTCCAAGATGTACTTAGAAAACAAAGAGAAACTTTAATGCCATGAGAAACTTTATTGATGATAGCATATTTAACTTATTGCCAAAATATAGCCAATCGCATTCATTGCACGCTCTATTACGTGTTTCACATCTGCGTTGACGTTTTTGCTGGTTTCATCGATATGGATTTCCACAAAGCAACACCTGATTTGATATTCCGGTGAGTGGATTAACTTACAATTTCGCTCTGACACCCGCTTTCAAATGCAACGGACACATGGTTTGGAGAATTGAAATTTTTACAAGACGTTATATCGCGCTATCAGATAGATCGTCTCGTCGTTTACATTATGTTAACAGGCCGTCTTCTTTACTGCTATAACATGTTATGTTATGATCGAGCATCAAAAAATTTATTTCTGCAGAAAGTTCTAAACGAAATATTTTTAGCATATACAGACATTTCAGTCTCCTTGTAAATCTCCCATGATATGATGATGACTCTTGACAAGCATGATTCAGTGTGAAGCGATGTTTTAAATTTTCATAAAAGTAAAAATGTTCAGCCGTGACTTAAATTTATACTTGTTAGGTACGAATCTTCCCAGGGAAAACCTCAAACAGATATAAGCAAAAGTATATAAGCGATATAATTATTATGTGGAAGAAACAAATAAGCAAACAATTTAACAGCCACTGGATATATAAAATAATATTATATACAAATATATAAAATAATATTATATAAAAATATATAAAATAATATTATATACAAATATATGAAATATTATTATATAAAAATATATAAAATAATATTATATACAAATATATAAAATAATATTAAATACAAACCAATTAACGGTTATGTCGATATTAAATCCAAACTCAATATTTCCAGTTGACGCATTTCTAACTGAATAGCGAACTGTTTTTGTAGTGGATTAAATGATTTGAATTATTTATAAAGCCACTTTGTGAGTTGCGAGGAATGTGATAATATTAAATGCAATGTGCGGATTATCATCTTATGTAAGTTCTAATGCATGTGTAGCTTCAATTATAAAATATTTTTCATCGAATACAATTATTGCAAGAAAAATGTATTATCGTATTTAATATAAATAACAATCATTTGTGACGGAATGGGCTTAATTTAAACATTGTACTACGTTTTAATTTTCTTTTGGTATAAAAAGAGCAAGTGTCAGCCCCTACAGTCCAGTTGTTCAAATGTCTAAGTGGTAACGTAAAACATGCTCGTTACCTCATGAATGGTAATTCATGGCATGTTATAGCTAACAATTAACAAGAAGTAAAATTTTATAATTGTCGTTTCAGTCACATACGAAATTTACAAAACCTAATTTTTATTAGTCCATATTTATTGAACAAAATTTATTAGAAATTAAATTAAGTTCTGTTACATTTTGTTAACTACAGTATTGTAGTTATGAAAGCAGTCGCCGGTATCTGCACTGTTTATATATGATAATGACATATAAAATATTTCTATATCGATGATTGAATCACGTTTCAGCCATTAACTGATGTTCTCATAATGGTCGTCCAAATACCTCCCAAAATACATATCTAATTCCTGAACGGCTCATAACAACAATGTTTCGAAAATATCGACCATATAAAACATTATAAAATTTTCAAGCATAATTTAATTACGATATAAAAACTCTTTGTCCACTTTTTAATTCATATTAAGAATGTTATCGTATACCAATTATGACTGTTAATTTAAAATCGGAATAACAAATTAAATGTTGTCATAAAAGCGTTTGGATTCTTGTCTTTTTAATATGTATCAAGGTCACACACTTACTTGTAATAAAATAATTACAGTATGAATAAAGGTTTGTCTCTCTTTAAAAGCATACGTTCTCCAATGCACGCAATAATCATAATGGTAAAGACTTAACGGACACACGTTATTTTTTACTTTTATTACCCAGAGAATTTCATTTTTACTTCAATAATCATGTTTTGTTTAGTTGTTTAGTTTAGTATTTTAACGAGTTTTTGAATCTTAGTTAAACTTATTACGGGGCTGTACCTTAGTTAAAGTTGTTAAGGGAGTGAAGAATGTGGTTTCGCGGTCTTCTTCCAACTATTTCCAGGAGAGACTCCTGCGAAACGGAGACTTGTTTATTGTTTAATGTTGTAGATAGCCAAATTCCAAATACTCATTTTAATTTCAACTAAGGATATAGTTGTTTTTTTTGTAAATATTTAGTATTATACAAATGAATTTTGTTTGGTTGATAACGTGTTGAAATCCGCCGGACAGACCTAGTTAACGAACGGCGGCGCTACTCGTTCTCAAGCCATATATCATAAAACCGTCTGCATTATGATAATTAATGCCTTTTGAAGACTCGAGAAAAAGCATTTATTGTCTTCAAAGTCTATTCATTCTGTTTAAGGGCACACAAAGCTCGAGATAAATATCGTGGATCGTCGAACGGGCCAACGCGCACGGGCGGTTTTTGTGATGATGATTTTTGGGGCTGTGATGTGTCTAAAATTACAACGAGGGTCGAAGTCGTTGATGATTCGTGAGAACATCGGTTGATGATAAAACATACCTAGAATTTGCTTAATAGAAAGTACTGTGTGTTCGACACTGTGTGTTCGATATTTAAAGCGGCTGTGAATATTTGCTATTAAAAATTTCTACTAAAATTATTTTTAAAACTATGTAGTTACAGGTATGCCGTGTTCTACATTACAAGTTAAAAATTTCAAAGTTGCCTATTAGTTTTAGATTGGAAATGAAGGAAATCACTTAGTTAGAAATATGATAAACATATATTATATAGAATCATCCGAGTAAGTAGTAAAATGCTTATCCTATTTGGAGATATCTACAAATCATGGCCAGAAAAGAATTTCACCCCGTGTGCAAGAATCGTCTCCATGTGACGTTGAGGGACAGACGACGAGCGGCTGTCGTGACACACAGACATGCTAATGCCCTGCTTAACATATAATGACTAGCAGATCAACATACGACGAGGATCAACAAAGTGGATCCAACGTTTTGAAATTCGTGAAATTATACCGGCGCGGCGCTCCGCCGTCTGATGACGTTAATTGACATTTGAAGAGTTTTCGGATTGGCAAAAAAGTACATTTATAGGGTATGCTTTGTTAGTTGTGTTTTGTTGGACACGCTTTTGCGTCTCTGTAGTGTTATTGTAAGTGACACCGAACGATATTTTACTTCTCAATTGAATTCGCTTGATTGTAATCTTATCTACTTCAACTTCTTAGAGCGATTGTGGCTGATTAAATCTGTGATTATCTATGGCTAGTTCAATTAATATATTGAGAGAGATTTGAGAGTGAAATTTATAATGACCTATATCGGCTCATGATTTCAACTTAAAATATTTTTTCCTCCTGGAGAAAACTACAGCGAGCTGTGCAATGAAGTTTTATTACGTTTTCTGTGACGTTTCAACCTACATTTAATACAAAATATGTCCTACATTTGATACAAAAGATTTCCATTTGAAAAACTCAGTTTACGAAACACTAAAAACCATTAAAGAGCCCACAAAAATCCTTTTTGAACTTCTTAATATTTTTTCCTTCCCATTAACCTATTAGTACCGTTATATTTCCCGCTCCCAAGATAAACGTAAGAAGAGGTTTTTAGTCTTTTGTCTTTTCCTCTCCAAGCGTTAGGCCGAGGGCATCCAAAAAACGGCAGCCTTAACCTAAAAACGGGCATCTCATCGACGATTTACATTCACATGCCATTGCAGTAACGTATTGACGTCTGTCAATCTGCTGACGAATGCAAATCCTGAATTTAAATCCCATCAGAGAACCCTCAAGGCAATTCAAACTTTTTCATAAGCAATTAAAGTCCTCTTTGCAGTAATCTGCTGCGTAAGATTCGAAGCCGCAGTTTCATTACCGCACACGAGTTTATGCTTTGTGACACATGTGCGAAAGCTTCATTTGGTTCATTGATGAAGAATCGTCCGAGTATGTTAGTGAGAATAACGCTTTTAAAATATATTCTGGAATTTAAGACTCTCAAGCTAAGGTTGAAATTTGAATAGTGAGAGTTGTAAGTAGAAATATGGTAAATAGACAGTGCGATTTATAGCAGAGTATAATTGTGTCCGTCTGCCTGTCTGTCGCAGATTGAAATGCAGCTTGAAGGCTGGATGTTTTGTATGGATGGACTGACAGTTATGTGCGTACGTTTTATAGCGTTTTTAGTATAGCATTGAAAGGAAAGTTGAACAAAAAAATGTCACAGAGCATTTGCTTGGGTAATAGTGATACATAAATTAATGAGTGGTACGTGTGAGTCGTTTTCTTTGATTATGTTACGTAGAATAGTTCGCACTTGCACTTTTCATAAACACATAGATGGGGCCTATAATTTTTATTTCAATGCAATATTTTTTTTCATTACAAAAATGTGCTAACGGTGTTTTTAGTTTCTATACATTGTACAAGTTGGGTAAGTATTAAAAGGTTGTCCTATGTCATATGTATTTTTTTAAACTTAGCAAATCGGCAAACTCCCCACCTGAGTTCAAATCGAACTTCAAATACTTTTACTTGCTATAAGATAACTTCATACACTTTATGGACGTCATTCATTAATTTTACATTATAAATCATTTATGATAACCCTCACGTAAGCAAACCAAGTTAATAACTTCAATGATTCATCCATTGATTGTTACCTGTTGTGATACAAAAAAAGTAGTTCAAGGACAAATTAAAGACACACAATATTAGCAAAGCCAATAAAGATATGACAAGATATATTAGAACAAACTTGGGAGTAAAATTCGAATCCAATAAAACAAGAAAAAAAATATTAATACTGTGTCTTACTTCTAAGTTAAATTCTATAAATTGTATGTTAAATATTCTTTATTATTGAAGAAGATGTTTACTTCCTTTTATATTACAGGAGTAACAAACTGACATTCAGGTTAACTCATGTTAAGTGGACCATGCAGCCCATGGTCATCTGTTTCTGATCTTAGATAAATATATTTTGCTGGTCTCGCTGCTTCCTGTTCACCTCCAAACCTGAATGGTGCAATCCGTACAATGCAAACTTTGTTGCTTAGCAACGCAAATAAAAATAGCAAACGTATTTTCTTACTTACTTACTTACTCGAACGAAAGCACGTGAAGAATTTTTAATATTACCATTTTCATGATTAGTAAATACTACTGAATGGTAAGCCTATTTGTAGCACAAGACAATCATTTATAATTCTGTCTAACCTTTGTTGAAATATAGTCGACATAATTTAATGATAATAAATTGGCAATAATGATATTTTAATACCATGAATAAAGTTATAAGTAATGCGTTACAATATCTATACATATTTTAAATCCAATATTATTATATCCGATATGGTCTAGTGGCTAGGATACCTGGCTCTCACCCAGGAGGCTCGGGTTCGATTCCCGGTATCGGAATGTTGCTTTTGCCTTTTCATTTAAATATTTTAACAAGGCAATTTATATTAATTAATAAAATATTCAAATATTATTAAATATGCGTTTGTGATAACTTTACTAGTTAAATTTATTCCGTATTTTTGTCTTAAAAGAATTTTTACTCAGAAGATTTTTATTTTTATTTGTTTGTAATAATATTTCCTTACATGTAATTTAAATATTTTAAAAGGTCATTTTATATTAAACAAATAAAAAATTAATAATATGAAAATATTTGTATATAAATTTGTGATCACATTAATAATTAATTTTAATTACATTTTTTGTACTAGCAAAAAAATGTAACAATACTTACTTAGTACTAAACAATACTTATTAAGTGCCTTTTACCACTCCAATTCCAATTACAATTCTACCAAAAAATTTCATTCCTATTAAACGGTAAATATGTCGAATTTCATTATTCACAAAGACTTGGGGAATAACAATGAGCTATTTATTTCCCATTGTAATATCACAATGGATGTAGTCAATAAGACAGAGGCAGATATATGAGATGTGTTCATAGAAGATTAGATACGGCGCGTCTAATGTTAAGCAGATTTATTATTAGGGACAATTCACACTGAACTTACAGTGATTTTAGACACAATTAAATTTTATAAACAAGAGCGTCTATGTTATGAGTAGAAATATCTTAATATAAAATTGGTGGGCAATTGAAACATAAACATTATTACTACATTTCTCATTTAGCAAAGGCTTCCTGTCAAAGTTAAAGATAAAACGGCTTAGCTATAAGTCATGAATATAGCATAAAATTATATCACGTTAAGATCAAAATAGCAGTTAAACCTCTGCCAACAAAAGCGAACACACAAACCAATTACACACTTAATTTATAGACGTAAATTACACAAAAAAAAAAACAATTTCCTACATCAAAGGAAACCACACAAAACGATTAAATGGCGAGACATAGCTGTTATTTTCAAAATTACTTCACCGCCGGCATCCACAAATTATTATTTGACAAGCGATGTTAACAGTTCAGCAAACAACAATAACGAATGGCTAATTGAAACAGGAAACACAAAAAATAATTTTGAACGTGTATTTTCGGACGGGCCCTCTATTATCCAAACTTAATCCCCTGGATGTTTACGGAGCGGTCAAATTTCGTCTTCAGCGGTCCCTTTGAACGCTCTTGTATTATTTTCATTATGTTCGGGAAGCTTAGAAACCATGTTATTGTTATTCTATCTTTGAGGTGTGGCAGCAGTTTTTGTTTGCTCTCAACCGTAATTTATTTGGGACCTTCTTGTTTTGCCCGGCGTTACGTATAATCTTCTCTGGCTGTCAAGATGTGCCGCCTGCGATGAATAAAATGAGCTCGCCTACCGAAACCTTTGGAGTATTCATAAGAACTATTTTCGTATCGCTTCGTTGCATCTTAATCTCTGATTTCAATAGCTGAAGACTATTGTTAAGAGATATTGTAATATTTCATGTTCTTGTTCAATTCTGAACGGAACAATTGTGGTTTGCAGAACGAGTTACGTTTCTTTGTGTAATAGTTTCAATGATTTCACTTTTAACTTTAATTTTTACCGCCGTTTCCTCTTTTCGCTTTTAAATGTTTATTGTTAAGCTTACTATTTTTTAAATTATTCATAGAAAACGTATATGTGTAGGAAATTGTTTTCGTATAGATTGAACGAACTGCCGACAATATTCAATGTTACTAGTATCATCAAAATGTGATATTGCATGAAGAAACTAATTAAATCAATCGTTCACTATCAATAAAGGAAGCCATTCAAATTCCACCTCCACGCCAAGAGATCAATCAGTTTGTTATTTATGTCATCTCTTCCAGCGATTCGCATTACATTCACGTTGCCCGCCGTATAAACGGATGATTGATTTATGCCTTCCGTTTTCTAGTTTATAATCGACTAGACATCACCCGTGACTTCGTTTGCACTGACATCATCAATTATAGATAATCCAATAACCGATGAACCAAAAGAAAAAAGATGTACAATTAATGAATAATTTTCAAGTTCAAATAATACGGGCCTCTCCAGCTGAGTTATTAGGAAAACTAGGTATATATCAGCATTTCTAAATAAACTAGTACGCGATAGAAACATTATGACGTATAACTTAAGTATGGAATGATTGTTATAATTTAAATATAAGTGTTTGAATTAAATAAATAAATATTTAACAGTTTTGAGTCATCCGGTCAAGCTTTTCTGTTGGACTTCTAGTTGATTATAGAAGCAAATAATTTAAACGACTCTACGGTTACATATTTACGTAAATTAGATTTTCCCCAGTTTACAATGTGCAATGCCTTAACTTCCCTGAAAGTCTGGTGCTCCTCGATAGAAGCTGAAATAGATAAACATACAGTTGCTACTGAGAAATTTAATTCTATATAAAGATTAGCATGAATTGATAAATCGCTGCTAAGAACAGGTGTCAGTTTATAAGGAACCACCGTGACTGGAACTAACTAACTGTATATAGCAATATGGCATTAGACTCACGAAGTTGCTGGTCCATTATTTCTAAGGTCAATTGTTGTTTATATATAATTGACAGCTGTTTGACTGATTGTGTAAAATTTAATGGGTTTAATAAACGGTTATTATTAGGTTTGTTTTTAAAACATTTAACATAATAATTATATCCTTTAAAAGTTTTTATTATTAACTTCGTTTTTAAGGTACATCTAAATTTTACAATCTGTTCTTTATGAAATACATTTGGATTACTACATAATAATGTTATTTAATTTTTTTAGTATTAAAACAGATAAGATGACATTTGTATTACTACGCAGTTTATTTCCATAACACATTATAAAAAGAGAAATGATAATTTAATAATTAAGTTTATTGTTATTTCAGAAACATATTTTAGCTTTAATTTTATTTATGCAAAATATTTTGATGTTATCATAGACTTTAGTAGAATCCACTTTAAATTCTGAGAAAGATTTTATAATATATAGACAAACCAGTCTCACTGTAACACCACTCCACGTCTTTTCTATTCTTTAACGTCTGACTCGGCGGCTACCGGTTTTTAGCTTCTGATTGACGGCTGTCGGCTTTGCTTACATGCCTACAATATTATCAGCGTCGTCACTGTGATCTTTATAACCTACAAATACAGCCGTTTTTACTTTGATTTGATCGCAACCGCGCGTCTTGATGTCGGCATTCGTTGCGGCGCCGGTCGACATGGCTCGATCTTGAGTATCATCCACTTATTCTAGTTGTTGCGACGCATAAAACACATCGTGCAATCAATTTTCAACACTACCATTCTTGTAATAGAGATCATATGATCCGTCTTCATGAATTGCATGGTTATCAGTATGGTATTCTACTCGATTTTAATCATAATCGTAACTTTAACGATCTCAATGCGAGTGCGTTTCTAGACCCTTCGTTCATTATTTAACGATTGGTTGCGCACTAACTATGCGGTTAAGACTATTTGGATTACATTTAACGATACTTCATTAGACGGTGTTTTAAGCTCATTGAACTTCAGTAGTTTAGATTATGACTATTAATTAATACTCCAGTTATGATAAGAAGCATCTATTTATTCTGTACATAAATTAAATTTATGCATCTGGTAAGGTAGTACAGTGGTAACCAATTAACGTTATATTTTTGTACATGAGTTGCATTAATAAATAAACAAGGCTTCGTGAATTTTAGCCCTCCTTGGCCAGCCCGTTTATCCAAGGAGCTAATTGCCATTATTGCCTAATTTTTCAGGTCATCAGCAGTTTGTAACTGCGGTTGTAAAGGCTTTAAAAATTACTTTGTTAATACTGTGTCCTCTCTAAATCTCGCTTAACACATCAATTATCATTCTGTGTAGATATTATTAATAAGATTATTTACTGTTATTTCAATAACACAGTAGTGGCATTTCAAGACATTTAAATATAATAAACAGTGTATCTAATTTCATGTTTATCTGCGGTAAACTGGGTAGTGCTCAGAACAATTCATTATCATCCATCAAATATGAATGATCAGTCGCGGTCTGTTAAGAGTCCAAGTAAGTAGCGGCTAGATTTACTGTGTAATAACTTCCTGTTTTACTTTTAGCTGTCTGCCGGTCGCAAGAAAATATACACCATCGATTTAATTTGATCGTTTTCTAGTGTAAATATAAATCGTACAAATTCTCATAACGATAAAATGCAATCAGCAGATACATTCTAAAATCATTACATATTTGTTACTTGAAAATATAAACGAGAGATAGCGCAGACGATGATTAGATACAAAAATGTGTAAACAAATTAAATACGTGTGAAGTAGGTAAGAAACATTCGCATAACTCCCTTAATTTCGCCTACAGCTTATTACCGAACCACCTGTCTTCGTTCCCCTGGAGCACGTTCACCAACACGACTCCGCGGACCATTTGTCTCCGCCGTTTCTAAATATTCCCCATTGTCTTTGAGTAATTTTGTTAATAAATTCCACCAGTCAAAACGTTGAGTCTTGAGCAATCGCCTTTGTTTATCAATCGAGCATGATGAGTTATTCGTGGTTCGTCTATATCTGTGCAGAACTTTGGTATTAAATGCTATACCTAGATAATAATAATTTTATTTATTACTTTGCCGTTAGCAAATGCGAGGTACCTGTGAGAACAATAGGTCAAATTAAATAGCAAAGTTTAGTTACTTTATTACATTGTAGCTATTTATATAATTAAAATGAACAAAAAAAGAAAATTGGTATTCATTTCAAGTAACTATTAGCTAATTTTAACGATATAGTTGGTAATGTGTATAATATTAATATAAAAAATCATATAGACGAAATGCTTAGGACTTCAATCTACGACCAAACCTGTACACAGTAACGATATAATGGAACGTGTTTCCAGTTATTTTAAAGCACACGACTAGCAAGCAGAATCGGACGAAGAGAACGAGATAGCTAAAACAAACGATGTTAATTATTCATCATTAGGCGATATGGGTCGACTCTGATGTATGGCGGTCGGCGGCCATTTATCATACACGGCTTTGTATCGCTTACTCTCAATTGTCGACTATTGTGAATATATCAAACAATTGTTCTCCATGAGCGAGTGTATCTGGAACTGGTTTAATAGCTACCCATTTGTCAATCTTAATGGCGCAATGAAAAATGCGAAGTTGTTTCTGAAATTGATGGCACTGTGAAGAGAAATGTGACACGCAATCATGATGATGTGGTGGCTTTTTATGGTAATGTTGATACCAACGAGCATGGAATGCGTTTGATATTAAAAGTTTATTGCAAGCCCGCAGGCTATAGTGAGCAAATAATTATTTAAAAAATTTACTACGAAGTATGGGAGAGCTTATAAAATGAGTAGATGAATGAATATAATAGAAATATTAGCAAATATGTCACGGAAAATGAACGTTTAATTTTCTGTATTTAACATACCTACATTATATACATTATATACAAGAATATTAAACGGGGTAAAGAAAAAAACACATAAGTGATAAATGCCTATAGAAATTTAGAACTAAACAATATATACTATAAAATAGTCAATATTTATATTTCATTACAAGAAAGACTTATTATTCAAAAAAATGACCCCTTTCAGTAATTTATATTGTAAATAGTAAAACATTCTATGTAGGAGTTCTTAACTGTATTTATTATTCAATACAAATACATGTATTTCAAATGAATGTCATGCAATCTTGCGTTTTTGTTGAACAATTCATTAATGAGGTTACGGGAATAATATCACTTCCAGTTGTCATTATTGATGAATATTATCGTTATAAACGTCGTATTATTCGTCTCGTTTCACAAAAAATACAGCTCACGACGTAGTAAATAAGCATTCGCGGGTCGCAGCTGTCAAGTTATCTTTCAAATGAGGTGCGGCTTAACTAGTTTTAATGATTTTATGTGTAGAAAAAAAATCCTCGCACAGAATCGCTCGTTATGTCCCCCGCATCAAAAACTGTCCATTTAATTGACAGCTCATAACGACTGACACGACATCGAGATATATTTGAATGTAAAATAAAATTAATTATACAATCAATCAGACGACATGTCACGGCCCAAAGGTGTTGCTTTTCGCGCGGCCAAATGCCAATCAACTTATAAAATGTTCAACCAACCGGCAACCGCGGCCCAAATGAAACGGCGTAAACATATTTCGATCGCTGGGAATTTTTAACTTTGACATCTGAATCGTAAAGTCGAGTATTGTCATTATTTATTATGTCTTTTATAATGGTTATATTGTTAATGTTGTCGGTATTTAAACAACCCGATTTGCCACACTTTAATCGTGCGGTCAATAGGAGTCGGGCGGCTCAAGGCGAGAACGGCCGCAGTCAAAAGGCACGGCTCGCAAGGAGAAATTTTTATGCGCGCTTGTCATTTCACGGGCATTTAACGTTAATTCGCTGGTTTCGCGTGACTTAAGCCTGTCTTGGTGTAAAAGCAAAGCGATTTGTATGCGAATCTAAATTTGTTATATTGTTAACAACACATCAAAATAAATCATCGTTCGAAATGATAGCATTATATTTCATTTTATAATATTCGGTATTTTAGTTTAATTTCTCAATAGCATAAGAGGTCAACACCACACGTACCAGCTTTTGGCAAAAAAAGACTCACTGTCTGTTATACTATTATTTATAAATAAATAAATAAATAAATAACCGTCACGCCAGGTCCCTAGCGGGGTAGGCAGAGAGCACCGAGTGCCAAACAT
>DWQQ01000118.1:0-14121 GCA_018244775.1 Oxynetra roscius flavomaculata
ATTTACATCAAAATGTCACATTGATTTTATCAAGAGAAATTGTTGTGTGGCTCTTAAAAGAATGAAGAAAGTATTTGTGTCGGCGAAGAAAGTATTTTTGTTTATTTGTCGACAATAAAGATAATTCTTTGAAATTAATTTCTCTGAAAAATGTAGTGCTAATGCAGGATAGCAGTACCAACAAAAAAATTTCTTCTGTCAAAAAAATTGCAGAGTATCAAAGAGATCCAAAGTGGACCGTGTTACTTATTGTATGCAATGAAGTAGTGGTCAAGTATATACTTCTGTAAACATCATTTGCAACCTGATGATCCATACATTTACATTTCTTTGAAGCCATCAGTTACTAGTCGGGCCTCGGAACGACCAAACTCGGTTTAATAGTGTATTTTTAAATGAGCAAATATTGTCTTGTTTTAATTCTGTACAAAAAAAAAACCAAAATATTTAATGTGCAGTTCGTGAACTTTAAACCAGTAAACATAATGAACAAGCCGCGGCAGTCTGCGGATATTGATGAATGAGTCGCTACGATTCGAAAAGCATGTAATTAACGTTATTAGAAACATTTTCTATCGTGGTATTCTTCTATAGTGGTTTATTAAATAACTACTAGATCATTACGGATCTGCGTTTAGGGCTTTGTGAGACGTTATTTCTTTCCAAACATGATTACGACGACACAGTAATAGATTGTTAGTTTTCTCTCAAGATTTGATATACTGCTTTCTATTCTTATGATACTGAGTTGATGCACACATGGACACCTAGACAAGCCTGTCAAGATGACTCTTCGAACATTTTACAGAACATATCCGTACACATATATCCTCTCTGCCTACCCCGCTAGGGACTTGGCGTGACGGTTATTTATTTATTTATCCGTACACATTAAGCCGGCGGTGGTCACTTAACACAAACAAAAGCCGCCACAAAGAAACGCTTGTTGTTCCAACTTTATCCCATTTAATCTATCGTTACGAGAGTCGCATCTACACTCCAGCTGCTCTGTGGTCACCAAGGATTTCGCAGATAAAATAAATCTTAAGGCAAATACTCTTCGATAGTTTTCTCCGACATAATTACGGTTGGAAACACTTTTTGCGCCTTCGGATTTAGAATGTCGCTGTGTGAAAGTTCCTTTGTTTTGCAGCCAAGTTGCTCATTTTCCGGACGAACGCTACTAAAATGAATAGGGGTCTGAGTACTCTAAGTTTTGCACTTAAATTTTTATAAGGAAAAAGCGAAATGATACTTTGAAACTATGAGTCCTTACTTTTATATTGTTATTGAGTATTCAAAGTTGAGCCGAATGATGATTTCTGAATAACAAAGGGATGGATAAGATGATTTTACTTTAAAGTTTTGTAAGATTGAAAAATTTAATTAGGATTCCGGTGTAAAATTACGACTCTAGATTGATTTATAAGTAATCAATAGTAAGACGAGAAATAAAATACTGAGCAATCAAGGCTTGAAAAATGCCAAGTAGCTGAAATGTATATTAATATCAAAAATTAAACATGTAATATGTATGTAGGTAAACTCCAATATATGTAGATATATCATTGCACGTTATCCCGATGCGTTTATGCGTCGTATCTATAGAAACATGCATTCTTAGTATTTAACAAAAAACATGCTTATTATATACAGTAAGATGAAGTTAACATTAAGAAATGTAATTACATATCAACATGTACCAATTCTGTTTTACCGGTCATGTACTCGTATATGCCCACCAGGAAGTGAGAACACATAACTCACGGCCAACGGGAGTCCATTTATAATTATCTAAGCTGACCCGTATCGAGCCGAAACCTTTGTAAATAAATCCAAAATATCATCAGCGGATCACCGCAGTACCCAAATAACGTTGCAGGATTCACGCAAGCAGTGGAATAAATAATAAATATATGGAAGTACGAATTTATACACCAGAATATTCTGGATTACGATGCAGGTTAATAATATCGATATTAGTGATCACGTTAGCCTTTTTATGCAATTTGTGCGCATCCATGCCGATGAAATGATAACGTTAAAGCAATATAATTTTTTATAACTGTAGCTTATCAACTCATTTTTGTTCAGATCGTTTGTAGGCAAATCTATTGCAGGTGCAATGTTGTAAAGTGACTGGTCGAATTTGAATGGAATAAGTTACCGTGTACTTAGGCCATAATATTTAAGTTCTATTTCATATCGTTTATATCATCCATATTAATGGACTGTGTAATGTTAGAATTATTAATCCAGTAACGTCAGCAATAGAAATGTGTTGTTAGTCGAATATAATGTACTAAGTACAAATATCTGATTCCTTTTGATCTATGACCTCTTATTTTTGCTGTTATTTAAATTCTTATTCATGCTTTTGTGCTAATAATAAAGATATATGTCATAGAACTGATAAAAAAGGCATCTTCAGCGTAGTTTATCGCCCATTGATCTCAGTCTGACAAGAAACCGGTGTGGACTGAATATGTGATTAGGTCCATACATTTTTTCTGAGATAAGTTGTTAAACGGGGTCACGTATTGAGGCTCTCCGATTTTATGTGGTTCGCGTTTGCAAGTCGATTTTATATGCTTTTCGGGGATGATTCTAACTCTTCATTGGATAGAAAGGTATCCCGCTAATCCTATGATTTTCATATGCAATATATTTAAAGATTCTTCTTAGTTGGAGTTTGAGTTTATATTAAATTTAGCATCGATTTTCGAAATGATGTCGAAATTCTTAGAAAGTCACATTTTGGTAGTAAAGGTGTATTTAAAATATATACCATTTTTGGCACAATGAATAAGGTGATACATAATAGAATACACATAAAAAGGGCCCGGTAGAGCTACCGGGTAGAGCTAAAGTAAGTTTAATAGGGCACGGCATAGCGCCTTAATACATGGGATCGCTTACCAAGCAACAACGCATATTTAACATTAGCCCTAACCATAGAATTCAGTGCAGCAACTGGCTTGCCAAGTGGCAACATGTATGAAGATATCCAAATTGTTTTAATCTCGCGAGCCTTACGTTATTAACTTTAATTTTAAACCTTTTCGCTACTATGACCATAAAAAAAAAGGATTATATTTGAACATGTAGCTATTTATTAAGCTACGCACTTTTGAATTCTAATTACTGTTTTCTTTAAAAAAGTGACTATCGCTATGCAACAGTCAATGTAATCTAAGGAGATTTTTAACGAAATACATGTACTTATTATGACAATAGTGACGAAACTAATTTGGTCCCATAAATACATACATACTTATATAAATATCCGCCGCTAGATGTATGCTTAAATGGCTAATAATCGAATAAACTACAAACCATTAATTCCACGTCGCGCGCACATGATATTACTCTAAGAGATATTTTAGACGTTTCCATAATAATATCCTGTAAGGCATCTGAAATAAGTCAGTACATTCCATCTAATATTATTTACGACAAGATCTCCCTTTGATTTCATTAAATAACAAGATAACAAATATGTACTGAAGCTTAGGATTTGCCATACTGCGTACGTCATTTTACTGTAAACAGTGTTCATGTGAATTGGCTTTTCATGTTTTTTAAGGTTATCCGTCGTATTTGTAAAAACATGGAAGTATTCAAAACCGTTTTATTTGTTATTAATATAAAAATGAAGTCCTGTTAAACTGTATTTTATCATTCACGAGTCATACCCGAATAAATCAAACGTAACACTAGTGAGTAGCTACCTACTTAGTTGGTATGCTCAGTCACTCACAATTTATTCGTATGCACGTTCCCGGGGTAAATACCCTTATGTAACTAGGTTTTCTTTTTTCTCGCTCTCCACACATTCCGATTTGACATTTTTCTCTCCCTCGTGTAGCGGCATTTTATTTTTATGGCCTTGTCTTTTCGAATATTTCCAGTTGTTCTCTCGTTGTAATTCCAAATAATTCCCGAATGCTTGGCAGTATTTCCTACGTGCGAGACGATAGCCCGATGGCTTCACAACACGAAATGGAACAGCGAAACGAAACCGGAAAATATGGTAATAAGTTTGTTTCAACGAGTTCTTCGTCTTCAGCTGCAGCACAAATTGTTTATATTGCTCGTGTGTAAGATGTTGGAGATAGTGCAGCTATTATGCGGGAACTCCGCATTCCTCAAAATTGCTTTCAATTGTTCACGAAGCTCGTTTGCAAATAGTATAGTCTCATATGAAACTGACCTCTTGACGCGCAATAAGTTGGGTAGTATATTTTCTGATAGAAACAAACCTTTCTTTTTCATTCTCGATTGGGATTTTGAAACCAGCGATTCTCTTGTAGACATTGACACTTCTAATAAACTGCAGGCATACGAAACCAACGCTCGGACGCCATATGAAACAACCAGTAAGAATAAAGAAAAGCCAGCTAAGATGTAGTTCCTTTCCACTCTTGTAATCAACATTAATTTATCATATTCGTTATGTTTTTTACTATAAAGTAGGTGATGAATGTTCTTCAAAGGGATGTACATACCAAGGTACATGATACATCCAAAGTATATGACGATAGCTAGGAAGCAGTAAGTTCTGTGTCGTGTAACCGTGTGATTGTAGTATTTAGTGATCTTACGGACATCGTAAATAGG
The DNA here is from genome assembly GCA_018244775.1 of Oxynetra roscius flavomaculata. Taxonomy (NCBI): domain Eukaryota; kingdom Metazoa; phylum Arthropoda; class Insecta; order Lepidoptera; family Hesperiidae; genus Oxynetra; species Oxynetra roscius. The sequence goes on from DWQQ01000118.1 coordinate 4,621, forward strand.
ATTGAGCATGACGAGGATTATGGCCATTTGTAGCAGCATCAGGCACCCTAAGACAATACAGCTGGTATCCATTTTCCTGTCTATATTGTGGTCGGTATATCAGACACAGCTCTCCCATTAAGGCATTTTGTACGGCTTTAAATATTTGAAGCGTGAATCACTCGATTCTACATTTCTGTTGAACGTCGATCAAATGACAATTCATGACAAGATAGAGACAGCGTTCGTTTTGTAAAAATGAGTATTTTCTTCTTTTGTATCGCTCAATTCAACGCCGTGTATTGATAACTGCCATTGAAATGTAAAATTTGTTTGATAAATTCCAGGCAAGATTTTGACTTAAGTTATGCATAGAATTTACACTTCTTGACATATTCATATTTTTTATGCAATTTATTAAGCATTTTACAAGGTGTGACCCATTATTTTTATATATTTGATTTAAAATATTTTATAAATTTTAAATTTATTTAATCTAACTAAAAAAAAATAGTTCAAAATACATTTAGCTTTGACATGGGCGCTAGAAACATTTTATATCCAAATATGAATATAGAGCTAGTTATATAAAACAAATAACCCCTGATTTGTAGCGTTAAGGGAAAATATAATTTGCCAAATTTTAGTTTGTATTATGTTGACAAAATAACAAAGATAATAAAACGACCAAAAAAAAAAGATTGACTTGCCCACCTACCATTCAGTCGAAATTTTTTCAATTTTTAAAATATTGATAGTTTTCTTTCACGGCTATTAAGTAAAGTGAAAAAATTATATTCACTAAATTGTGTTTCAAATGTTGTCTTATAAAAAGTTAAGTTTATGTAAAGTTTTTGTTTAATGTTGTAAAACGCTACTTCGACAAAAGTAAAAGACGATATGATTAATACTAAGTTTTAATTGAATTTGTGTGAATCGCATTTTGCTCCAGTCTTCAAAGCTTCAGTTTTGAACTGAAATCATGTCCTAACTTAACTAAGCTATTATATTAGGCTAAATAGCAATAAGGAATAACTATATAAGCATAAAATAAGACACAATAAAACGGTTATTTTTATTTCTACGAAAAGAAATATACATCTATTGATTGACCTTACAAATTCTTTCCTTGATGTTTGATTTTTTTCCCGTAATAATCTTGATAAAACGCAGCTACTAACGTTGTAGTCGATAATTGACTACAAGTTTCTCTATTCAGAATTGCATGACGACACATGAGTTCAAAGTCTAGTAAACGTGCTATAGTTATGAGTAAATGAATTATCCTTTGAATCAACACAACAAGAACGAGAGCTATAAAAAAGCAAATGTAAGAAATAGACATTTCACTAATGAAAAGTTCCCATACTAGTTTGGAATCGGTAATGTTGCTTATAAGTTCCCTGTGGTAGTACTTCTCCAACCCAATTTCTAGCGTTGTATTGATAACCAGACAACAAATGAACACAACGAGAATATTCGTCGAATAATATGGACTTTTTCGAATTTTACACCAGTAGTCTCTAATGAGGTACGGTTCTTGAAATGGTTTTAAAAGTGCCATGATTATTACTAATTCTACAAATATAAGTAATTCAATTAGCGCACGAAAAATATTGATCATTTTATTGAATTGTTTTTTAACGTTTCTATTCTTTATTAATTCTTAGTGTTTCTCGCTGTTTTGTTGGTTAGGGTAATCGTCGTTTCCATTATCACTAGGTAAAATTTCAAATGTTTCTACCATGTCAGGGTTTTGTTTCGCATCAGTTATTACGTTATATTTACTATCAGATATTTCCGTCAAAGTATTAATTTGAGGTTTTGTAGAACTCTTAGCCACAATATTATTATGCTTTTCAAGAAGCTGTTTAGCTTTATCAGCTAAAACGGAAAGTTTTTTAGGAGTATCTTTTAAGAAAGTTCTTATATGATCACGTTCAGCTGTATTAAGATTCATTGGTACAGGCCATGGTACAGTGTCCTCTTCTTCCTCAATAGATTCGTCAATCAAATGTGTACTGTCACTATCAAATTCTGGCTCATTAATCAGTGCAATATCCACAAAATCATAATTTGCCATTAATTCTGAAAATTCATGAAGCTTAGCTGAAAATTTTACATAGTCAAATAGTCTCATAATAACTATTATAAAAAACAAAGAGAACACCCCAAGTAAATAATTTCGGGAAGCATTAATGCATGTAATTATTATTCTTAAGCTATCTTCTGGCATTTCATCCTCTTGTCCATGTCCATGTTTTGTATATTTAAATTCAGACAATATCCACATCGGGCTCAATATTCCATAACAAATTATTATGATACCGTATGAAAATAGCAATAATGTAGTCAAAGGACCATTTCGCGCACTTTCAATACAATCATTTATGAATTTAGACAAACTTATAATATCAAGAAATGACATTACCATAAGAAAAATGATTGCAATTTGTATTACATTAATAGAAATCAACAAGGTTGTAGGTATATCTAAAATCATATCTCTAACAGTATTGAAAATTTTGTAACTATAGATTTTATATTATTACCTTACTATACAACGAATTAGTTCATGTACGTGGTTATTATTTTGTAGAAATGTCAATGGGATGTCAAAGCAATTGCATTTTAATAGACGTTAAAAAGGAGGTTTTCAGCTGAATGCAATATAACTTGATAGTACTGCTACGTATAGGATCTCAGTACCGATGAAACTGAAATAAACATTCCACGTATGTATTTATGAAATACAAGATAAGGATAAGGATCTGCAGAATGAAAAATCATTATACTTAAATCTAAAATGTTAACACAATAAATAAAGCGGACGATTTCACAAATCGAAATACATGTATGTATGTGTGTAAAAATTATTGTGCGAATATTTTATACAAAATTGTCGAAAAGACAATAGTATTAAACGTTTATCGCAGATATGCAAATCGACAGAATATATGGAGTTTTCGGAATTCATTTATCGACTCGGAGTTTTATGAATTTTGAAAAGAACGGTAGATACAATTCTGAACACAACTGTCGAACATAAAATAAATAAAAAGATCAGGACACTACACGCGACCATCTGAACTTAAACAAGATAAAGCCTGTGTTATAGTAACGAGATAGCTGATAAACTATGTATATAGATACATACATTTAAATATAGACCTATGTAGATCTCTTTTCACATCAAGACACAGATCAAATCCTAGCGCTCATACAAATATTTGTCCTGGAACGGAATCAATTCCCGGCTCAGCAGTCAGGTTTATTGTATGCCATACAATTCATGACAGACATGTTCATTGGCGACATTATAAATATAATCTTCTATCGTAGCTCAGCCGTTTTCGAAGGTTGTAAACTGATATACCAAATACGGAGCATTTTAACTTAAGTAATTCTAATAAATTTGATCGTATCGGCATAAGTTACCTGAAATGAAACATAGATAAATGATTGGATAAAAACTGATGAAACTGATAAAAATGATGAAATGCCCACCTTTCGTATAATTCGACGAGTGGTATTTACTGTCACGTCTAAAGTATGCGTCCTGTGTTAATTAAACATTATCAGAGCATAAATTGTAGTTAGATTTTAATTAACGTTGTTAACTGTACGGAGTTAATCTGAAAATGTTTGGTAGTCACTTGTAAATTAGGTTGCTATTCGCTAGTATTTTAGTAACGAAAAAAAAACTATTGTACTGTTTCTAAAAGTTGCGAAGTTCGTCTGGCTTTGTATAATCGTTACAACTTTTTTTTGCTAATTGAACGTGTTTGAGTTTGTTTTCAGTTCAGAATTGGTATATATGTATATACATTTCTACACCATTACTTAAAAATCACTACTAATTGAATTTAATAATTATATCCACATGAATTAAGTGATAAATGTAGATTTAGTACTAAGAAAATAAGTACTACATTAATACAACAATTATGAGGTTTATGAGGTTTGTATGAGCGCTAGGATTTGGTCGCTTGAAATAAAATTCGCTATAATATTACATATTATCTATAGTTACTATCGTAAATAATATTATATGTATTCGGCTAAAATGGTTGTGATTAACACTAAGGAAATTTCTGGAGTATTTTGTGTTTAAACAATTATGTTATTTTTAGTTTTTGCATATGTTTGCCTAGCACCTTTCGAACTAGAACTAGTGCGGTTGAGGGCTTAGAAAATGTGTGAATGTAAAATTTTGTAAACACCTGCTAGAAAAAGTATTATATCACATTTATTACTGTTTATTAATAGTTTGAAAATTTATGTAAAAGTTCAAATAAGGCCTACAAGTAGAAGTTATATTGTTAAAACTTATAAATATCTCTAAAGGTTATAAATTATCTTACAAATTATTTCACGTGTGCACAAGGAAAAAAACCAAATTGGTGTTTTATTTTATTTTCTCATATTTTACCTTAAATAAGTGCTTCTCAACACTGTGAGCCACTTCATTGATTTCGTTATCAAGCGCCCGCAGCGTTGAAAGTGAAATGTATTTAGCCAATATATCGCGAAACAAAGTATCCATTGTAGCATGTACTTTTACAACGAGCACACGTTAGCTGCCCCTCGCCGCGCCAATTCAGATCCATTAGAGCGAAAGAGACGACATGTCTTTTATCTCGGCCTCGGGCGCCCGCCACGTGGCACCTAACCAGGTGTTCAGCCCATCGTCAGCTACTCGTATGTCGATTCAATTATAGCGAACTGTTGACTTTGCGGAACACACGTTTGCAACGCACGCATGCGATAATAAACATTTTGTTACAGTCGTTAACAGTAAACATGTTATTTTGTTAATGTAATACGATTTTGTGAATTGATCATAATAATATTATTTCGTTGTTGTATTGACACATGAAAATAGCAAACGTATTTTTTTTCAAATTTTTTAAATATTGTATCTATTCACTAGCAATGCAATATTTGGAGAAAAAACATAAACCCACACACACACGCACTCACACACATATTTCAATAAACTATTAATTACGGAATGAATCAGATAAATTAAGAATTTCAGATATGCTAGTCAAAAATTAATATTACTATTTCAATAATACCAATTACACATTACGTATTAGTATAGACAAAAAAAAACCAATAAAGTAATTAAAGTTTTACGTAACCACTTTTACTACTGCACTATGGTGCTTAGTTCATCAGAACTTTATTTATATACCCCAACCTATATGGGATCGGCGGCGAACGAAAAGGTACGCCTCTGGATAGAACCTCGAAAGGAACGGCGTATGCTCGCGTAGTGGCATTAGTATTTTTATGAAATGGCTTACGAAAATGCTTGTTACCTATCTTACCTCTAATTGTACCCACCGATATCGTTACCTTGAGTATAGTAGATGGAACTATATAAAACGATCAAAGCCCGCCAGTTACGAACAATTTACCTTGCTTGTTATCAATAATTGACAGCGACACACGATACGTAGCGATCGCTAATGTAGATACGTACGTACCTACATATCTACATATATTCAGCTACATTGTACTAAGCATAATTATGTCTATCTACACAAACACCTGCTGAACAACGTTCATCAATGCTATCAATTTTCCCAGTTACGACGCGTTCAGATGTGGGGTGCTAACAGTTAAACTAATAGTTGCCGGAACTCGTCATGTTTTTGAAAGTTTTCAAATGCCTGTTATATTCAAATGTAAGGATCACATGACTGTAAGATTCTTCGAGGCCTTAGCTTGTATTCTATGATCATATAAATAATAGGTAATTTTCAACATTATTTAAATAATTATACGCTTTACTCAATATTGAGTAAATATTGAATGTTTTGAAGTGACTGATAAGAACTAAGCAAGGGTATGAAATTCATTCTTTTTTTTTTCATAAAATGAGACTATGACCGAAATTACAGCTATTACCGTACCGCTACAGTTCCCCTGATGTGTACGTACGCTAACAACCTAGAGGGGATTGAGTTATCGGCCAACTAATCGCTCGATCTGTTGATCGTGTTCGACTGGAATAGCGGCAAACATGCAGCGCCGTATTTTTATTGTTAATCTTGTTTAGTTTGTCGTCCCATAACTTGAATTCGTATCCCACTGAATGAATGAGGTTCGCGAACTACACGATACAATGCTCGTGTTAGAAACACAAATACAATACCCACTACAGTTTGCAGAATTAATCGCGTTGTATTAGTTTAACTGTTAAACTGCGAATGACTGCCATTATTATAATTAACGTTCTTTTGTATACCAACTCGAATCCTGCATGTTTGCGGGACGCTTACGGCAAACGCTTAGTTGACCAACTATAACAGGCACGTTTCTCTTATATAAAGTTCGCACACATGTGCAAATGTACTCACGTATACATCACACGCATGTAAATGTAAGTGTGTTTCAGTTGAAAGCGTGCTCCGAGTCGCGTTCTGTGCGTGACGTCATTATCTTAGGAACGTGACACAGTCCGTGGGCTTTATTTGAACCAGCAGAAGTGCCATTTTTACATTATTCTAATTTTCGTCTTGCTACATAATCTCATTCTCTCGAATATATTCTCATTATTTAAATAAAAAGTTGCCTCTTGATGCTATTTGTTAGGAGCGTCCATTCTGAAAATTCAATCAGTCTTTACGTTGTTTTCAAACGAATAAATTTACAGCAGTATTTTCATAATATTACCGCAACGGCCTCAGAAACGGCGACCTTGAGGCGATTTATGAAAATATTTGATTGAAAATTGTACGACGTCCAAACAAATCAATGTTTGAACACTAGTCACGTAAAAGTAAATTTAGCATTGCAGTTACTAACTATTAATTATAAGTGTAACTAATTGCAATACAGTTTGTAAGAGGTGTAACTAGGTCATGGCTTAATTTACAGGCATCACAATTACACAGCAAAGGCTAAACATATTACAGTTACAGCATCTCTTAGGTATAGAACCCGGCTATCACAATTATTTTGCCCTGTTATTATTGAATAACATCGTCTCTGTTTCCACAAAGGCAATAGTAAATTCACGACATAGAGGATCGGCCCAATGAAAGCGTCGACAAAGGGACAAAGGTCAATCGCATTATCTTGCAAAGTCTATTGAAGAATGCCTTTAGCAAAAACAAACTATTTCATGTTCGGTGGGTGGAAATGTAATTTGAATATAAATGAAGCTTGCCAAGCGTTTACGTTGTTATACGATTATGTGTTTGTCTCTCGGTTTTCGTCCGATATTTGTTTAGTAATCTGCTATCATCTGCAAAAATAACTGGATGCTCAAAGTAGGAGTCAGGGTTTATATATGTAACCTGTGACGCTTGAGGTAATTTTCTGCGATCAAATTTTTGCTTCAGAGCGCACGTGAAGTTGTCGTTCACTGTTGGTTTCTTTATGTTCCAGTTACAAATATCGGATGCCTGTATGCGACATCATTTCTATAAACGGCCTGAGTTTCTATAATTCTGTATTGTTAAAAGCACTCGATGGCTTTATTAACATTCAAGATGATAAATTAAATTTCAGTGATAATTTAGCTATAAAAAATCTTTATTGAAATGAATACTTTACATTTTGCGCTGTTTACATTTGAACTAAGCTTTTATTAATTTCGAAATTTCACGCTATCTATAATTTAAAATATATTTAGGATTAAAATAGTAAAAACATTTTGTATGTCTATGTTTTTGCAAATACATTCTGTCAAAAAAAAAACAACGAAACTCCGAATGCTATCTCAATTTGAGGACGTCGGAAATTCGTTGTTATACCGCTGCCTCGTCTGTTATCCTCAAAGTTTGAAAGCGCAAAGAGGGTAGCGGAATAAAAACTTCCACACCACTTTGTTAATATGACGGAGTTACGTATTGGAATACTACGATCCCTTGCACAAACTTCCAAAGTAATCAACTCATTAGAGACGTTTCTTCCTGACGCGAATCTTTCGTTTCCGCTATTTTTTTTTCCGGTTCGTTTGGTTCCATTTGAAAAATACATTCTCTGTCTTTGAGAAAGCAATCCCTTTGTCGCAATTTCTCGAGCGCTGCCTACTTAAGCCTTTTAAGAATCTTTTCATTCAATAACACTGATGCTTCTTAGGATTTCAGATCATTCCAAAAGAACATTCATGTAGTTATTTCTGTTACTTGAATTACATTCATGCAAGTATTTCCAAGAAATTCTCTTTTTCCATTTGGTGTATAAGCTCATTATTGTGTGTATCGCAATCATAGTGTTGTGATTCCACTCTTGTAGATCACAGAAATCAATCAAAGGGATATAAAAAATCATTGTTTTTCGTTACAAAAGGATCAAATTGGCAGAAAACCATCAGGACTGCAGGAATAGGACTAAAAGTCCCAGTCACTCCAGCTACTATTAATTGTAATAAAACTATCTGTCAGTCAGTGTCGGTTCCAGAATACATTAACTAATATGTTACTTCGACCACATTTAGTATCCGTTATAACTTAGTATCCGTTTTTTAAATAGGAATCGTGGATATAGTTATAAAGTAAATGATTAATTTCGTTTGGTTTTACAAATGAATTCTTTTGTTCCCTTACACATGACTCGCCGAAAGAGTATATCGTTGTAGAATAAATAATAATTTAAATATACTGTATATACTAGATATTCCGATCTTATTTCGTTAGTTATGGTTTGGTTGGTTATTATATTATAGTTGTTCGTCAGACACCCTCAGCGTAAAGGGCGTCGACACTTACTCGTTCTGAAATTACCTACATATTACAGACAAGTTATTGAAGAGGTCACAAAATTTGCCATATACAAACTTGGTATACAGCATACATTAAAGTAAAATTTGACTAATGGAATTATAAGCACATAAATCTTATCTTATCCGATTTTCGTGGTTAATATTGCTCCCAAGCTGTTTTGTTTCGACATTTTATAAAGCAATAATAATGGATATATGAGGCTTTGACGCTTTGTGTGGTGGGCGGGAAAGTTGCAGCGACCCCGGCTGACGGCTGTTGAATGAGAAAACTTACCACATGAAAGATACCATATAAAAATATTGCATTTTTTCTTGACTTTGTTATTTATGTACAACTTGGCTGGTTCGATTCAGTCCTTAGACCGAGCAATTTCAATTACAGGCAACAACAAATGTGGTTTTATGGATATAATTTATGTAGCGAGGCATTGTTTGGATTTTTTCTTTCGTATAGGATTTCCTAAAATCGAATGCAGTGGTTCCTGCAAATTATGAAGGGGTCCTAAAATCTTCAACATTATGCAAATTATTTGTTTTTACATTATACAGTTGATTATATATTATTTATTATAACCATCATTTCACTTTCTGTAATCTATAAATGTATATTATCTTATGTGTCTGGGTGTAAAACAAAAAACAAAAATAATCTATGTAAGTATATATTTATATGTATATATGTAGTTTATCAGCTGTCTGGAAACCATAACATAGGCACAGTTTAAGTGCCTACTTTGGGATCAGACGGCCGTGTGTGGAATTGTCCCAAGATATTATTA
>DWQQ01000119.1:0-14111 GCA_018244775.1 Oxynetra roscius flavomaculata
AAGAATGACATTTCTCACTCCCTGGCCATGTTTGAAGAACCAGTCCCTACGGACTCCCTTCCGACGTGACAATCCCTGAAATACGCTTAGAGAAATTGGATGAAAGCAAAAATTCCCATTATATTGTAAATTTTAGAAAATCTCGGAATCCCGTTATGAATTTTGAAAGGCGAATTCGAATTATTGTTATTAGTTACTGTTTGTTTCATATTCTTAACACATTATTTCGGAACACTAAGTATACTTATGACCATGATACGTTGTTCCCGGGTATATTTTGAGGTATCGAATTGCAAGAACTATAAATAATACAGTTCGCAGCTATAATAACTACAATTTAGTGCATTGATGATGTATGTATACGATGTTTTACGAAGTTTGAAGTCGTTCTAGCATATCAAATTTTTTCCCGTTTACTAAACAAATTAATTTTTCTTCTTTCTTTTATCGGAAAATAGATCCATTTATCCTTATGCTATGGACGAAAGTGATTGAAATTTATTTGTACTTGTATTTTTTATTTGTGCTTTTCTTAACAAACCAATCTTCATCGTTCATATAGTTTTATGAGATTACCCTGTTTTTTGAATTTCGCTTTTCTAAACAGAAATCATTAGTTTCCTCATTAAATATTTATAAGAAAAAATAACGGGTATTCATTTGTGTGCACAAAAGTTTTTCAAATATAGGCGCACATACCGAGAGAGACACGATGGTATTCAATGTAGCAGTCACATTGTATACCGTCGTGCCTTTGTTTCGATATGCTCATTGCATGCATGCTCGTTTGCTAGTCTCCTGACATAAAAATGAAAACAAATTGATCTAATTAAAACACTAAGGAGCATGCTTTAAAAGTCTACATACACTCAATTCTAATATTTTTTATATATACTTAAGTGAAATAGCGGACATTTCATATCATTAGTTCTATGTTGATCCTCAAAATTCGAGACTTTGTTAATGTTGAATTTCATTAAAATAGGTTAAGCCATAAAACTGTGCTAAATTGAGTTAATTTTGCACATATTATGGGTATGGATATATGTAGATACATACACGTATGTATGTTCGAAAAACACACGATTAATTCAATTCACCTATATTCAATAATATTTCAAAAGACTTTGATGTCGAATGTGGATCTTGAAAAGAAACTATAAAGTTTTATTACAAATAAGGCTAAACTCTCATAAAAGCAAAATCTTCAATTTTTAAGGCTGTCCAACAATAAGCACGTTATAAGGAATGGAAATATAATAAAAAAATACACCCACTTTGCACTGAAGTGCCCGATAACACTCCAATTGCACGATTATGGGATGGCCCCTTAGTATTTTCAGTCCTGTAATTTTAAAATATCAAACCAAGTCGGTAAGATCTACATCTGCCCGGTTGAGATAAGGGCAGTTTAAAGCGAGTAGTCGTCGTTCGTTTTTTTCTACACCTTTGTTAGGCGCCTTATTGTTGACGTTATTTTTATCTGTAACCCAGCAGATGATGGTCGAATTATTAAAATAAACACTCGGTGCGATGGGACTTGTTGAGATTAAAATTATGCCGCTCCTTCGCAAAATAAATATATTTAGGCAAATTTCCAAGGAACTGTAAAAATAAAGGTTATCTGAAAGGACGGAATAAGTGAATTGTTGATAAGGCATTATGATGCTTGAGTGCTTTTGTACATTATTTAGAACCAATTTATAATGATTGTCATATAATATCATAGAATACAACAGGAAAGTAATCAAAGTTGGTGTCAGTATCCTTGAATCTCTTTAATACAATTCTGGAGTGAAATGAGGAAAAGTGACAAATATAAGGCTTCCGTATACGTACTCGTAATTGAGGGATGAGTGCAAATTCTAATCCACAAACGCGTGTCTATTGATGGGTATTCAAAAATAATGATACTCGTTTTTTTCTGAGGTTTTATTAAGTTCATATTTTGAAACATCGTTTATTGTGATAAGTGAACTCTTCTCCTATCCCAGTGTTAAAATTTAAATTAGGAAATGGAAATTTCTAAAAAATACCAAGATAACATATACTTTAAAAAACTTTTACAGATACTTGATTTCAATGAGCTTTATTGTATAGTGATGTCAGCTGTGTCATCAGTGATGTTTTTTTCGATTATAAATCGATAGCTGCGACCATATTCGCAGATATAAAGGTTTGAAATTGTAAATATTAAGCTCGTAGGTAAATATCTACATGTATCGACAGTTAAATTTCATTTTTTGAATTAAAAATTCATAACCAATACAAAATTTCGTACTATAACATAAAATGCTAGTTACATTTTTATTCAGCCGTAACTATTTAAGCCGTGGTTGAAAGTAAGTTATCAGTTCACCATTTAATGGTTTTCCTTTATAAAAAAAATATTTGTCCTTGTCAGCAAGGCCTTAAATATAAAATTCAAAATTTGTGTAATAAATGGTTGAAAGTTCCGATGGTTTACAACACGTACTGAATTTAATAGTACAAGACATGTAATGTGGCATAGATTACAACATTTCTTTTAAATAATAGTTAATATACTAACAGGCACACATAGGCACTCGCTTGACTGGGAAAAGTTCAGCCAAGAGTTTTATAGAAATATTGGTGAACATAATTCGAAGGCTATATATGTATATAAGTTATACTGTTCGAAGTCCTTTCAAAATACTTCTCGGTCATTAAGTTATTTTAAGAGATCGAACGACATCCAATGATGATGATCAAATATCTGGCACCTGATCTGGCAAAACCAATGTTTTATGTTCCAGACTAACAAAAAAGCTGCGTTTCCTAAGTTATAACTAAATATATAATGAACGTTTCGTACGATACCGAACATTCGGGAGCCTCTAACTTTGTGCTTTATTGAAATCGTACCTAAAGTACATTCTAAACTATTTCCCAACAAATGGCGATTCCCTCGTGTAGGCCGAATTTCAAGGGTTGATCCCTAAGGATCTTAATATGATGCGACAATCTTAAAACATCTTTTAACGAATTCTATAAAATTCCCATTTTGTGACAATTTCTGGAATCTCCGCAAAGCGAGCCTTATGATTTTTTAAGAACGACGCGACCTTAATTTTTTATTATGTAAAGCGTTAGAAGGAATACATTTTTATACACATTATTTACCCTTTAAATAGTTAAAGTGTTATACATATAAAGTATTATAACTAAAAGAACATTTTTCATTTCGTTAATCAACTCACGAAATAAATCTCGAATCCATCCCCATCTTTGATGCCACGTATTATTCCAAAAAAATTTACTGGCATAGCTGGTGAATTAATATCAGTTTGCAGGGTACATTTTGTATCCCTTATTTTGACAGTAATACCGAATAAGATAATGTACTACATTATTTCAAAATACAAAACAGTACAAGAATTTATCTTGTTCATTCAATATTACGTACAATTAATAAAATTACTTGATATTTCTCACAACAACCCCGTTATCATTTACATTGTTGCACACGGATATTCTCTGAGAATGAGATGGGTTGAGACCATAAACTGCTACGCTGGCTAATTATTATTATGTACCTGCTGTTCGAATGCAGATAATTGAGAACTTACTTTATTTAAGTATAATTTCGTTAAACACATTAACGTTATGAAAAAGCATAGAATGATTAATTGAAACATTACATAATTAGAATATTAATTATTGACAAAGAGATTCGTTCCACGGCGAATATTATGTTTTGAATTTCACAAGCTTCTTTTCATATAAATTTAGTTAAGCAAACACGAAGCTAGATCATCCGCTTTTATGGTAATTGGTCATCGCCGCGTGTGGATATTTACATCACCCTGGGGTGTCGCCAATGTCTTGTCGGTTTGGAAAACGAGTTTTCCTTTTGCGCCTTACTTAAAGAGACCCATGTCATAGCGCGAAATGCTTCACAAGAAAACTCATTCAACATTTTTTTCAATGTGTGTGTGAACGTGCAATCCGAACTGTAAAAGATCGCCCCGAGTCTAGATATTGTGGAGGATACCTCATTATTTGGGGGATAGTGCGACAGAGGGAGGGTGACAGGAGCTACATATCTTTAACCTCAGTGTTCCGTGTTCCATGTATCGGTAAGGATTCGAACTGCACGTTCTGTCATGAAGGCAAATGAAACTAGTATCGCGACGCTCCGACCTTTAGATAAGAGTACTCGATGTGAGACTTAGATTTATAAAGCAACAGCAGTTGCTCCGCACTCGAGTACCACTTCGGCCTTTTAAGGTAACCACAGTTTTCAGACAGTCGCTGTTCTGTATACTGCTGTTCTGCATTTGGTGTGATGTAGATCAGAAAATTAGCAGTTCCAGGGCCCTGGCGAAAGCGCCTTTGGCGATCCCTAATCAGCTGGCTTTTAGCTGACTTTATACATGAAATTCTGCGTGTTAAATAATCAGTTGATCATTTTTAAATGCTAGTATATTGTCACTTTGGGATGGTAGTTGACCTTATCACTATGATCGCTCTATTCAAGAAAAAAACAAAGGTAAAAATAGCCGATATTCCACAAAAACGGTTATGTCCCTTTTGATTTATTTTTTAATACGCAATTCTCATCCCTATTGAGTATGAAAACGAAAATAGGTTGGTTAAGGCAGTAACAACTGGGAAGCGCATGTAAATGAGAATAGGTATAAAGTGTAGGAAGCTGTACTCGCATAAATAATTAACGCTGAAATTATACTCGTATATTCACCAAGTCGTTCATTCTATAAGCAAAATAGCTCTTCATCAAAATCAGTAATGCATTGGGTATTTCTAACTGTAACTCTCCATTTTCGTTCCAATGTGCGTGTACCTATTTGAAAGGCTGAAAGGCTTAAGATTATACAATAAAATCATGTCATCCACTGAGTTTTTAGTCTTGATGATTTGAGTAAATACTAACGGAAGTTATGTAAAAAGCTAACGGAAGATATTTAAATTGGAAAAAAAATATATCGAAAATCACAGAGTGATTCGTGCAGCACATAAAACGGTACATAACCTATATTTATGGTAAGTACATTAATGTTATTGCGCAGAAACAAGTCATAATACTATTAGTAGATGTGGTTTTATAGCTGTTCCTTTACTGTTTATTACATTATTAACTACTCACTTTATTCGAAAGGAGTACGGAGTGATAACGGATTTTTTATTAATTTACTTTTTTATACGCATGTATATGAAAATTTTATGAGGTAATACAATTATTCCTTGTTAACACAAAATGTAAGTATTGTGCACCCTTTTTGTTAGGCATTATTATAGACTGTAAATGGTAATAGGAAAGAGAAAGATGATAGTCACGAATTGCCATCTTATATCACGTTTTATTTGTGATTTGCCAATTCTTGCCTTTTACGTTTTGCTTCCTTCGATATCATATGCTATTGACGATAACCATCTAAATTGATCATTACACAGGTACAAAGTAGCACAAAATATACAAACATGTTTGTGATCGAATGAAATTGCTAAAGTGATATTTTTATGCAAGTTCATCTTCACAATAACTGAGATAGCAGTCTGCACAAGAAATACGACTATTTTCTAGTAGAGGTATTGACATCTTTAAAACAATTTTGGTTTATTATGAGGGATGACATCTAACACGTCTCAAATCTACAATGTAATAAATTGCTACCACTCTTTATATACAAGTACAGATGCATTAAGCAAAGCTCGACTCTCCCAATATAGCCACCATTCTATTAAATATTTAGTTCCTACGAAATAGTAGCTACGCTAAGATAAAAAAATAGTGACTACGAATATTATATTAACTTGTTCAGCATTATAATAATCAAATAATTTATTACCTATTATACAATGAAGGGCAGTCAATAGGCACAATATGTAAAGACTTTATAATCTTTATATAGTCTCTAAGAGAATAACAAGTGTTTCTACGACTTCGATAAATGGAACCATGTGTATTAAATGTAAAACCATATTATAATTAGTCGAAACATCTTACATACCATTATTTCTATACCAATGGTATTGAAGAAAAAAGATATATTTTAAGGTTACGAATAATGATATATATTAATATTAAAAATATACGTCAAGTATAGAAGTGCACTTCTAATGGACTAATATTTCAATTAAGGTCAGTGAGAAGAAATGCGTAGCTAGAGCTGACGGCTAAGTTGGAATGTCTCGAGCTTCTTACAAAAGACATCCTCAAACCACATCATAACAGCAGTTCTGTAACACCGTTAATTAGTGGACAGGACTACTTTATCCGTTCTTGCCTCTCAAAAAACAAATTTTTGTCTTTTATTTTCAATTATAATTGTTGTGGCAACACCCAACACTTTTCCTTTCCGTTGTGCTATATGATACGTTCTCTTTGATCTCGAGGGTTACCCAGTATCCTTTCACCCTAGTTCTAATGCGAACAAAAGCGTTAAGTGTGAAAACTTTATGGATTTTTATTCAAAGTTGTTCAATGTTCAAATATTTAATACACATCAATTTAGTTACTATAGATTTAGTAAAACTTACCGATCATATTTTTCAGCTTAAGTTACAGCGTCAAAGAGCAATACGTTATCTATCAGTGAATCAATTGCTTTTCATTGGGAAGTAAAGCTTAAAGCGTTTTAATTTAGATATAACAGTTTGGTGGATTTACTTGTACATATATAGTTCACAAACTTATTTAATATTCAATATTTAAATGATAAATTTATTAAAAACCATATCATCTTGTCAAATCTCGCTTAAATAAAAACAAAATCCAGAGGTTATTACTTCAGACTTAATTAGTTATTAGCGTTTCTTACAAAATACAAACAAATATTAGGTTTACCGATTTAACTAACGATTATTTTAGGGGTATCTTTTGTACCTTTAAACGAACAATAAATTGAACGACAGCTATTTTATTTATTTATTTCAATTCAATTGTATCATATTTTATGAAAACAACTAACAATCGTGACTCAGTGATATGCAGCTCAGTCGCGTGTTCTGCGAGATGTAAGCTGCGCGGGTTGCATTGCGCAGTTCCCGGAACAACACCCATCGCGGTGAGTAAAATCGTGGCCTTTGATGTTTTGAGTGGCACTCAGTAAGTATGTCTGGCGCGATTTCTGAAAGCTCCCCCAACTCGCCCCACCTTATATTTCAAAAGCCCTGATTCGCTTTTACACCTTAGATGCCGTTAGATCTAGTAAGGACTGCGAGAACAACGAGCTCCTTTGAAGTTAAAGTCGCTAATTAAAAATGTAGCAGTTGCAAAATTACTGCCTTATGTTTACTTATCACGTTCATTTAGAAAGATACTGCAGACGGTAAATTTCTTGAACACTCGAATAATTCATTAAAGCTACTAAGATAATGCAAAGACAAAATGTACGCTATGCAATATAGATGTTTATTTTTTAAATACACAGATCGGGCAAGACTTGATAGTAAAAGGAATGCGAGTATGCGGTCTACTTTTATGTTTTCTATTTTTGTTTAAATTCTAAATTTATCAATTTAATATAATTACGAGCATACACAAACACATCAATTAAAAAGGTGTTTATTTCCTTTATAAGTATTCCCGATTCTTCTTCTAGGAAACGTTACCATTATTAGAGTTGGAAGTGTTTATACAAAGCTAATCTAGAAATTACTATTTAGCATCTATTTACCTCTACACCTCTTTGTACAGAATGATTAGGACTGGGGTAGATTAAAGCTCTCCAGTTAAGGTTCCATAACAGTCTGGTAATCATTGATTTTATATTGTTTTATTAACTTTAACGTTTTTGTATCCTAAATAAATCAACGCTGTTGGCATAGTAGTGTTATTCATAATTTTACCTTACATATAGCGCTTTGTGCCGCCATTTCAATATTAAAATCTGATTTCAATATTAATTGAATATTCATAGGACATCCTTTATTCATAAGTTTCCAGATGTTCGTAACGACTTTGTATCACAAAAGCGTCGGCGATATGAAAATCGGTTACAGTGAAGTCTAAGTATTTGAAACCATTAAATATAGCTTGTTATAAACAAGGTGTACCGATTTTATTCGTATTTTATTCACAAAGACGTGCTAAAATGTAACACATGTGGCACCGCTGCGCGATTTTTCCATTTACGGATCAGTGGATCAGTCTAATTAAATATTATTATTACAATGATAATTAAAAATTAATACTTTTATCTACAATGATAATTTAATAGTGTCTCATTTATGTATACACAGCATAAAGTATATAGTAGTAAAGCAAATGGGCTGTAAATATAACAAAATATAACCGTAAATTATTAAAAAGCAGTAAAAAGCTAGCAATTAGTACACTTCGGTACGAGTAGATACACTTCGCCACGTCAAACTCTAGCATATACATTATTCAATACATGGCATATATACTCGTATAATTGGTGTGTACATAACTCCATTATATATAGTCCAATTATTATTTGCATGAATACGCATAGGTACTAAGAACACATAAAAGTCCGGTGTTTCAGTATAAAT
Source organism: Oxynetra roscius flavomaculata (assembly GCA_018244775.1). Classification (NCBI taxonomy): domain Eukaryota; kingdom Metazoa; phylum Arthropoda; class Insecta; order Lepidoptera; family Hesperiidae; genus Oxynetra; species Oxynetra roscius. The sequence continues at coordinate 8,503 of DWQQ01000119.1, forward strand.
ATTTTAATCAGCAGGTTACCCATTGGTTCAGTGCACCTTTTTTACTTTAGGATAATATATGTATACCTCCTGAAATAAATAATAGCTACGTGGTTACTTAGTGGTTACTACTCTATACCTTCATTAATCCTTTTGATGTTATAGCTTCAGAACTTATTAAAATATCCCTTTTTCGAATATAGACCCTTTCCAATATGCGACCGATACATTATGTTTCGAATTACTAATATTTAAGTGAATCCGTTGTATTAAGCGATTTCTCTTATGAAACAACTCCGAATAGTGATGACTGTCGGATTAGTTGTCTCAAATTGCGCCATGAAATACTACTTCATCGTGCCCTTTAATTTCCTGTTATAAGTGATGGATACAAATGATAGATAGACGAAGTCTCACAATGATAACATTTCTCGTGTACACAAGTGTCTACTAAAAAATCATGTCGGCCATTGTCTCGGCCTATCATATTTATATTCCATGTTTCACTGTTAGTACACTTATGGGAAGAATAAAATGTGTCTATTATAAGTAAATAAAATAAACCCCACGACACCCAATTAGGAAGTTCTATTTTACGGAAGCTTAAGATCAGCCCGTGTTCAATTAAATTGAATTGATCGTCGACATAAACTAACCAATTAACTAACTTTGAGGGTTCTTGTAAATAAATTAGCCAATTTGTTTTCAAGAAATCTTACCGTGAAACTAAAATATAGGTTTACAACCATCCGAACTATTCAATATCCAGGCTGATTTCAAACCACAAATACTATTTTAAGTTTGCCGGTCCTGTTTAATCTAAATTAAATTGTTTATGGTTTTCAGTTTAAAATATTCTTAAATATGTATATAAATTGTTCTCAAATTTTAATAATGTTTCTAAATGTTTAAATGTATAAGCGATGAATGGATGTCCCTGTACACTGTGTATGTATGTCCATAGAGCTCTTTAACATTTTAGTGCAAGTGTCGAAGGTCGGTTTTTAAAGGAAACATTGATCTCGATGGAGTTTTTGAATCAAGTGTCTGCGCCAAAATTTGAACGCAAGACCGCTGAAGTAAAAGGCAGAAGAATTCTAAACCACTAAGCTATAATAACGAATAAAACAGGCTTTTTTTATTGTAATGGAAACCATCCTGTGAAATCTGAAATCAACAAACATGTAGATTATAATGCTTAAAAATACAATATAATCAGTTAAATATTATATTAGCTATTCAGTTTTTTAAACGAATATAACTACTGTCAATTTAATATTTTCCATATTTATACAGAAATTGAAATTCAATAACGTTGATACACGTATCGTTTCGGTTCGTGACTAAGAATTAATTCGAATACAAACCCCATATTAAAGGTATTAATTATACTCTGATATTACATATTATGTTGCTTAAGAAACATATGTACATACAAATAATATACACTAATAGAATTGTGTAGAAACAAAAAAAAACTTTATTTTTGCTCTATTACTTAATTTTGTATAGTGTAATATGTATTTATAATATAACGCGTTATATAGATATTACACACATTTATTGCAGATGTACCATATCTAATAGGCATTTCATAGACTATGGTAATATTTTTACTTATCCCAACACTCAATTCTCGACCTACAATCGCCTTTGATTAAATGACAGTGCCAATGTAGATAGCTTTCATAATAATGTTACTGAGAATAAAATTAAAAAGAGCTCATAGTGAATAGAATGAAATGTGACATTCATATCGACATAATATGCTTTTAGAAGATCAAAAGAGGGTGTGTTATTACTACAAAGCGACCTACTTTCGGGGTCAGATTATTTTGCATAACGCTGCAGTATAATTATCTTGGTATAACTTGTCTATTAGTGTACTGCAACACTATATTTGAGGACATTGCTAATTTACATTTTAAGACGGTAAATTAATGCAAGTGTTGGTGAATCCCATCCATTTAAGGATGAGACTTTCATTACATGGACGGCTAGTAATAATTTCATACAGATACATTGTATATGCGGTCAATTAAAACTCGCGTTTTCAGTAGTCAGGCTGCTTCCAAACAGCAAAACTCACGCCGATCAGCCATATGCTGTTCCTCATCATAATGCCCCTAATTATTAGGAAGTAACCTTGATAAACTATCAAATCCAAAGTCAGAGCTTCACTAGAAATGTTCTTCGACTGATCGCGTTACTCCACCAGGGAGTGTAATCTATTCAATATAGCTAATCTTTTATGATAAAGTTGTAGAGTAGGGCAACACTAAATCAGGATTCCAGCTAAGGTACCCCCTGCCTGTCGTAAGAAGCGATTAAAAGGGGACTTTTGGGGTTGCGGGTGGCAAGAGTGAGAATCCGAACTGCCCAGCCAGCAACCCTGGGAAGAATGACCGTATTTGATGAGTTCTATCTATTAATAGGTATTGTAATAGGCATTTTTAATTCTGGAGCTAAATATGTATATATCGCACATTTTGCATTCACGTATCCTAACAGACTTTTTAGACACGTTATTTATTTGTTATGTAAATATAACGTTTGTTATGTAAATGAGCACAGTTCTATGATTAATAAAAATAAAATATTACCATTTCAACGGCATCCTTTCGTTTTGAAATGTAATAGTTCACGCTAATTAACGACAGAACAACATTCAACGTTACAACGAAAGCTTAAACTTCCATACAAATTAAATCCCTAAATCGCAAACTATGTAATCGAGGTCCGACATTTGTCTAACAATGGGCCCAGTTATTGTGTCGAGTAATGTTGCCGACCCTCATTGTTTCGCTAAAGAACCAGCCCACAGGATTGCTCCCTTCGGTGACCTCACAATGATCAATCTTCTGAACTTCGAAGTTTATAATCTCCTGTCTCTCAACCGTATTGTTCCTAGAAAGCTGACAAAGTGACGACTTATATAATATTCAGGTACATTTTAAATTTTTAAGATAAAGTTATATCTAAGACAAAGTTATGTATTTAAATCAAGGTGTGCAGTAGGAGCACTATTTGAAAAACAAAAGTGCTTCGTAATTAATTGCTAATTTTATAAACGTGTCTTTACGGACTCAAATTATTAGTTTTCTTATCTCTTTTCTCTTTCTTAGTACCAGCAATATTGTTAAGTATGTTCCAAAAATATAAGTAACAATCATTCGTGATTTTATATGAAAAATTAAATCCATACATGAAATATTCAAAATATATTTTATATTAACTGCTACACACAGCTGTAAATGTAATGGTTTAGTTTGGTATACTCATGTCTAAGTGTTATTTTATTTTAATTGTTCATGTTCAGACAAAGTAATAGCCAAAAACTGCTTATTATTTCTATTAGCCCTCTTGTAGAATATTAAAACGGATAACCTTTTTAGATACCAGTTTCGTATAATTTCTATTATTCGTTTTTTGACAATATATATTGATAATCTCTAAAATTATAATATTCTATTTCATTTGATACAAACACAACCGTCAATAAACGAAGAGTCGAAATATTTCCCGTAAAGCTGAATCGCTTTCACTTCAACAAGAGCTTAGAACTCCGAATCCCCAATAACACTACACCATCGCTTACCCAAAAAGCCTTCTAATCAAAACGGCTTCACTCATGTAGTGCCTTTTAAAAGATCAAAGCGTTACAGCCCATGAGACTAGGGAGGCGTAAATAATATATTAGTTGCCAAAGGGGAAATTCAATGCCCTAAAATTTTTTAAGTAGTAAAGTTACCGCACTCTATAACTTTTCATGAAAAAAATCCTCACAATATTTAAGCACAAATTGTGTGCTTCGAAGTTTTTGACTGAAATAAAAAAGGAGACAATATAGTTTTTTGAATAACTTGAATCTGGTTTTTTATATTAATTTTTTTGAAGCTACTTTGACGGCTAGAACGCTAAAGAAACACGAGATACGTATTACAAAATTGAAGATTCAATGGACTTGTAATAGGAATTCACTGACGTTTAAAAAAGGTATCAGTTCACGAATTCGTTATCATGAGTAAACTTCTAATATTTGATAAAGTGCGATAATGCTTTAATCTTTACATTTATATAACAGTTCCAACGGATTTTCATTTATATTCATGTCCGATCTACAAGCTGTTTTGCCATCATTGAATTTCCTAGACAGCATTTCTCAAAAACTCTTACTGTTATACCGCACATCTATGGCGCTATTAGCTAACCATTTATATAGTACTTTTAACTTAAGATTCCTTGTATGTACCCACTATGAATACTAGGTACATTGGCTATCCCAAATATACTACTTTTCACACTATCGCAAAAACATTTCAGTACAGTTTTTAATAAAACTAATATCTATACGACATTTTGATTGAACGTATTCATTTGCAATTGTTCTCAGAGCGGGTATTGCCATAATTTTCGGAGGCACAGTCTGTTGATGCTTTGGTAAAGACTACATTTATTTAGCTTTTGTTTTAAAAGTAACCTATGACCACTCTTACCATGTTAATAGTTACATATTTTTTTATAAACTTGTAAGAGATAAAAACGCTTTGTGAATTAATCTTAGCTGACGGGACTATGTCGTCGCGGACTTTCTTCTGAGCTTTTAGAAGACTTAAAGTTTTAGTACATTATTATGATCTTTCTTTTATGTTTAAGCGTGTTTCAGATATGTATCCGCCTGAAAATATTTAATTTTGTCTACTATCAAAACATATAATTAGAATATTTTATATTTATAAAACTCCCAGAAAATTATGGCTTATTAAAAGTAAACAGAGAAATAGAAGAACACTGATAACGACTTTGTTTTATAATATTTAGAAATATGTATATTATATAAACAAGATTTCCCAGTGGCTTAGCCTCTTCTAAAATATTTAAAAAAACGACAAAATACCTTAAGTGCCATTGAATGCCCATAATTTTCAATAAATTAAATTAGGCAATTCAAGTGTAGGAGATGATCGTATAATGATAATAACAAATCAGTGAACAAATTGTTTAAGAAGACGATAAATGAAATATTTTGTGAAAGGCTTTTCCGTTTCATATTGTTCTTTTTCTTCTTTCTTCTTATTCATTTGATACTGGGCTGGACGTTATCTGTAAAATGTATGATTTATAGATATACATGTATTGCTGTTATAAATGATGGCTCACACACATACATACAGTCACAAACACACACATATGTATATGAAAAAATTAGCTTCAATAAATAGCTTGAATTGAGATTATTTTTGGCTGCATCAACAAAACAACTCATATCGATTTACTATTCGAGTACATATCTACTCCAGAAACGAAGTATCATTAATTTTAAATTTCGAGCAACATTTCGATCTGTGCAATGTGATTTTCACACTGAAATGCACCAACCTTACAGGGCAAATACATATATAACGAGGTATTTGTTTTGTATCCGTACCAGGCAATATTCTGAGTAGTATAACATTGAGTAGTCGCCAAAAATCAATATAAATACCAATATGATAATCCATCTGTATGATTGCGACGTGGTCTGATTTTTAGCTTATATTAACAGTAACAATAAATATTGGTGTCAGTGCCAGAAGCGTTCTCGTCGCGACCCTGCCAGCCTATCGGGCTGCAATTCTGGACCGGAAGCG
>DWQQ01000120.1:0-14096 GCA_018244775.1 Oxynetra roscius flavomaculata
TGTTTGGCACTCGGTGCTCTCTGCCTACCCCGCTAGGGACCTGGCGTGACGGTTATTTATTTATTTATTTATTTTATCATAATGAGCTTAGAAATATAATAATATTCCTTACTTAACATAACCCGATGAAAAATATGACATCTGCAATAAGGACACTCGTGTAAGGATTATTGTAAGTTATGAGTTTATCATAATCCTTAGTTAAATGTTATATAATATATTTAAGATAATCGTGAGTAATAAGCGATCTTGGGAACAAGAACAAGAAGGTTTAATTAATATTATCCAAGATTTGAGTGCTCCCGATTTTGGTTGGTTGCAACCCTTTGTGCGAGGCGTTTCCAGACCTGTCTGGAGCGTACTCCGGAGTTAGTCGCGAATCTTAACGTATCTAAGACTAAGATGCACGGAAATCCTCATGGAAATGTGTAAATACTGGTCTCTCATGCAACTTGCCGCCGCGCCCGCTTAATTTTATCGATTGCCTGTCTTCTGCAATCGCGTCAGGACTATGAGCGCTTCTACCTGCTTTGCGTAAAAATTCAAATTTACATCTCCAATGTAAGCCCGATTTATCCTTGCTTAAACTAACACCTTCCTTTACTTGAAACTATACTAATGTATTATTATTATTTTCTTGATATCACTCATTTTAGAATAGACGTACGTGAGAAACAGCATGTAAACGCGCACGAATTTCAAAATGCAAATGTAATCTGCAAGCAGTTTTATCTAAAGCTCAAATTAGAATGACAACAATTTAAAGAGGTTAGGTACTTTTCTAGCCGTGTGTACGTGCTGAGTGGAGACCAACATTTTAATTTCATAAAAATGTTGAAGTTTTTTTTTATGTCAAAGCGTTGTGAATGGGGGTGAATAAGTTTTAAGGGCGCATAATAGAGGGTCGCTCATGGCTGTTGTTCACAAACAGTTGAATTTCTATATTTGAAAGAATAAAAATACAACCAGCTTTTTTTCACAACTGCACTTCCATTGCTTTACACTGCGTGGCAAGACGGCTTACGGTTACGGTATTAAGTGAAGTGCACATCTCGTGGGAGTTCCGGAGTAAAAATAAAAACAATGTATTAATAGTAAAAGATATGATGGGATTAAAATACGGTTCAGTGCGAGAATGAGTCGCCCTCGGTACATTTAGTACTTAAATATAAATATTAACGACTTTCATCAATATTTGATTTATTTTTATTGAAAAATTTCCCACATAAAAAATTTACGTGCATTTAATAAAATAATTAAATATCCATAACACCCAGTTACCAATTATGCTACTTGATTATAAATACTGGACTAAAATTTTTTGATTGCCGACTACAAACTGTTCGTATCCAGTACGAATTGCAATGTAAAGTGGGGAAGGAATGTATGTATGACAGGTAGCAATCGACGAAGTTTCGTCCATGATAGACGAATAACTGTGGCGACACTCAAATAGATTTTTCCGTGTTCCAAAATTGAATTCGATATCAATATATGCGTCATTGTCACGAAGCGGCGCTTGTACATTGTTAAATTGATTTAAGTAACTGCCGTCTACAAAGGGAAGTTTTCGGCGATACAATTTTGACAAATTGAATTCGGGTTAAAACGTAATATTTGCGTGAGGCAATGCTATTGTAATAGATGATGGACCGCTCAATTGTATTCGAACGATTTAACTTTAACGTTTATTTTTTTTTATTGCCAAAAAAAATTGCTTTTAGTTGAATTATTTTAAACGAAACAAAGGAGTCACAGTTTTAGTAGTAAAACTGATTATTTTAATTCCTAATCCAATAATCGAGTAAGAAATTTGGAGATGTCACCTGGATTTGAGCATCTGTGTGTGTGGCGCGTAAGAGACTTATTTGTCTGTTCAACGTTTATTCATCAAACGCTCACCTGCATAACGAGAACCTATGCATTGGACTAAAATATATATACACTTGTATCGTCTACATAAAAATTGAATTTATTAGACACTGCTTTTTGTTTTAAAGTCGAAATAGCATTTATATAACATTGTATTGAACACTGTGTACAGCCGTCCGCGCACGAGAGCGCTAACCGCGAGGAGACACGAACCTCAACGTTAGCTGTTTTGCCAACCGTACCAGTGCAATCCTAATTAATATTATATTAAAGCAATAGTTACTGTATCTCTCCGCCTATTCCGTTTTCAGGGCGTAACAAAAGACTTAAAGTGGTTTACTACATAAATATCAGTCGAAACTTTTTTTCATCCTACAACTCAATTATTTCCATACAATTGGATACCCATTATTTCACTCTTTTTTTAAAACATTGATTTAAAATGAGTTCGAAGTACCATGTGTACATTCCTACGGACGAAGCAATGTTATTAAATAGCTTAACATAGTCGGTAAAGCGATTTTAATGTGAAAATATAACAGGCAGAGCCACAGATGTCAGTTTGTTTCGTACTAAGAATATTAGTATGGATTTTCCAGCAATACTAATTACGAAACGTTTACAAAAAATACTGATAATGTTTTTTCGCAATTTTATGTTGTCTTACAAAAGGAAGAAAGGTGTCCTACACAGGAAGGTAATATTTTAATATATCTGCGCAATAATCCCTTAAAAACCCTACTTTGAATAATAGAACTATTCAAACAATAAGATATTCGTCTCATATCTCAAAACAATGTCATCGCAAGCGTTTGAGAGATCGGAAAACAGTGAGTCAGCGCTGTCTAACAACATTACAGGAACTAGAACTTTCTAGGAGTTTCGAGAACTTTCCAGAACTCTTCCGACATGGAACATCAGATAATAAGTAAGATAGGGGTGTTTAGCTAGAACTAGTCTTGTTACGTGTCTTGTTTATTAGGGAATTAAAAAAAAATGTAGTGAGTGCAGTGGCGTAAAAATATATAATTATATTTATTACTTTAGTTATTTTGTGTTGAAAGTACAGTTTTTTTTAAAATAAGACAATTGTAAATATTTCTAAAAGGGATCGATACAGGCCGATTTTTTTTAATTACTCATTTGACATGTCGCTTAAAGCGTTTATAACTAAACTGTTCTATTGTTGGGTTAATGACAGCAATATAGGACTAAAAATGTATTTTTTTTTTGCTTTTTTAAAATAGGAATTTATATTAACCTATTTACAGAAACAGCGCGGCGTATTAAATAAAACCTGATTGTATTCGGACAAATTTTAACTTTGTTTTGTGGCGAAGAACACGTGCGAGTGTGCCTCGACATAACGACCATAACGATTTTACGCTATTCAAATAAACTGCGATATGAAACGTACGGATATGTTTATGAAAATCGCCTGCCCGGTAACAAAAAGCTGGTAAATGCCGAAAAGCAAAACCCATAGTACCACTCTAGTTTGAGAGCTAGTGGATTTTGCATGTATATGATAGAATATATGATAACTAATATATCATTTAAATTTTTGACAATATATGTATATTTTTAATATGTAGATACATTAAAGACGTATCTTTAAATTATTTCCAATAGTAAAATATATGCAATAAAAATTAACAGCGAATGTTGTTAAACAAGTTTAATATTACATTGAGTAAAAACTCAAGTGGCTAAATATTTTAAAGTATTACAGTTACTATTGACTAAATCAGAATCAAAGTCTTATTCCATTATTGCACTACCACCTATTTAACGAGTTAATGATAATATATCATGATAGATACTAACTACAAACTAAAAAACAAATAGTCACCATACAACTACCGAAAATTATTGTATTATAAATTGCAACGGCCATCACAGGCCACAGACACGTTGCCATGTCCATATAAGGTCTCTACAAATAAGTGTCCCAAATTATGAGCAAGCGCTCTGACTACTCGGCGCCGGAATGCCCGGTTTAATCGCATTTCGTTTATTTGGAACGCCTCACTCATTTATTAATATAAGAAAATTTGCATGTAATAAGAGGTTGGCCGGCCGAAACGTTGCCAGTTCTGGCGTTTTACGAGTCGGGTGGCTTGCGTTGTGCGGTTAAATAATAATTTTACTATTCATTTAATGGGCTACTAATACATTTCCTTGAGTTTCCTTAACGTTACATTACATAGGTATTTTGATATCAATATGAATATAAAGAGTTAGAGGAGGCCCATGCCGTAAGGCACACCGAACTGCGAGACATTTTGTAAAGTCTATTTTTAAACGTGTAATTTGTTAAAAGTTCGGAAATAAAGGCTTTATTGTTATTATTATTATTATTATGAATATTAATAGAATACCTCATTGAGAAAACCTTAATGCATTTGATTAGGTTATAAGCTATTAAATGAATGCTGCTTGAAAATAAAAATATATTTGGACTTAAAATTCGTATTTGCCCATTTACAAGTAAATATTAAGAAAACGATTAAAATACAAATCAAAATGGTCATCTTTACTTTTATATTAAAAGTTATTAACGACCCGAATTTGACGTTACACTCATCAAATTCCCTAACCGATCCAGATAACTATTAATCTCGGACAAAAGATTCAGCATTCAAAACCCTGTTCTTCAACCGGTGTTCGTATGAATCATAATTAGACAGCATTAGAAGTGTTTTTATTACGACTATACATTAATTGCTGATTTATGTAAAATATATGCATAATGACCAAAACTCTATTTCATTCGTATTTGAAAATAGATTAACATGTCAATTGGTTCGCGACGACCAAGTGAAGCATTGTACATCTTTGGATATTTCTATGATATAACAAACTTAGTCAAACGTGGCATACTTTGATATTATTTTACGACCCTTAAAGGGGTTTATACTTACCCATTTCTTTGAAAAAGAGGATCCCAACGAAGGGCGCATAGAATACACCGAGTATATCGTACAAAATTATTTATTTACTAGACCGCTATTAAACGCATGTGTCGCCCATGAAAAAGGGTTTAGGTTCGAAGTAGGAATGTATTTTCGTGTTTCGGCAAGAAATAAAAATCGGGACATACTTTTGTAACGTTTCCGTAACGCCTACAAAATAGCTCTACATTTTTAGTGTAGCGGTACTCTATATGTGAAATTCTACTATAGACTCATATTTGCCGTTCAGCAGCAAATCCTATATAATCTTACGTTTCAGTGAGAACTGTATTATACACAGAAATTTTTCCATTTCGCAACAGATATAATGAACTTAACGTTTAATTTTAATAAACAACAGAAAGAAAGAATATTTCAAACAAACACATTAAATCTATCCGAAGAACTAAGAGCATCAATATAAATAAATATGTCGTCAAATCGGCAGATACAAATTGAAGCTAATTGGAGGGTTGTTCGGAGAAAACAAAAGCGATTGGCCAAATCACTTAGCGTTTCTTCGATGAAATCGCTTTTAGCTATGCCTTTTCAAGCTTTCCCAATTCGGCTCATTCAATGTTATTTCCAGGATTATTGAAAGATTATTATAAAACCTACAATACAAATCTATAAATCGCTTTCAATGGAAAAACAAAATGAAAAAGAAACAATACAGCCAAAAACCTTCAATTAATAATTATTGTAGTTCTCATTAGATCTTGACAGTAAGTACATTCATTTTTAAACAAAGGTTAACATGTTAACTGGCTCATACTGCATCATTTATTAAGAATATACTATGAATAAATTTTAATAAGTATTTTCTGATAGTCATTTTTCAGTATCACAACAACGCTGGACGACGTATGGACGAGATTACAAATAGACGAGATTACAATAACCCTTTAATTAAATATAGAAAAACTGTATTTGAAAAATGCCTCAAATGAAATATGACACTTAAGAGTGAACGCAAGGCATGTTTGCATTCGTGATAATTCCAATAAAACTCAAAACGCAAAAGCAAAGCTTTATATTTATAGAAAAAGATTATAGATATAGATACAGAACAGTCATGCAGATCGCTTGATGGTGAACTATCGCTGCAACCCATGGATATGAATCTATTTCAGACAGCATCTAATTGGACTAAGGTTAAGTACCTTTTATGAGGACTATGTTCAGACATGTGCAAGGTAAATAATAATTATTATTATTACTGTACCTTAGCTTATTTATATGTACCTTATATATGTATATTATTATATATGATAATTGTTTGCGTTTTATAAGATTAAATAAAATTTGCAACCAAGTTGAGAGAAAATATCGTGAGAAAGCTTTACATGCTTGTCTTAACCTTCTCATTTTGAAAGAAGGTCTGCGTCTGAGTGGCGCGATACAAGGAATGATGATCACGGTGATGTTGGAATGATTCGTTAGATAACAACAAAAGAACATATGTTTTACGAGAGAACCGAGCGATTACTAGTACTTAAACTTTCAGTTACTTCACGTTATTTCTGACTACAAAGGATCCTGATCATTAAGCCCTACCAAGAAGAACTTTACGAAAACTAAAACTGTAAGTTAGGTAATGTTGTTTATGAATACTGTAATAATATGTCGAAACGCCAAATATGATGTGAAGGGCGGATTGAGTCATGTTAAAATAATAATGTTATGTATTGTATTCAAATGGTGTCTAAAAAAAGTCCTTCGAAGAAAATTCATTAATAGCAGAAAGCGGCCTTTGCCAATGATCTTTCATTATTGCCCCGCACGGAACATGACCTTCCCGAACAGAGGAACAAAACGGAAACATTGCACGGTGCTCTTTTATTGTATACGACTCATTAGACACAGTGGCTTCGAAAAAGGTTTTTTGTCAAAGGACATCAGCGCGCAAATAATTCACAACTCTATTTCAACTGTTGAGAGTTCCTATTCGGCTAACCGCACGCCTACTGGCACCGCAGCTTTGAGAATTGGGGACACATTTTTGTTTAGGCCAAAGTGTTTTTTGTTGGGCATTTTGCTCGACAAGTCGTATTGACTTTTAAATTGAATGTAGTTTGTTCTGTCCTGAACGGAAAATTACCTATGGATTGGTAAGTTTTCGGACATAACACAAGAGATTATGATGAGATCTACAACAAAGAATCATTAAATAATATATTTAAAGTGACATTAATAAAAATCTTAATACCTACGACGCTGCTTAGCTGCAATTGCTATATTTTAGGAGCAATAAATGGTCACGCTGGCGAAGGTGTAAAATAGCCCCTGCAATCTCTATACATCGTACCCTATCTTGATATTAAGCGATTTATATGCAAATTTGCGGACAGCAGCGTCCACTGATACATCCACTTAATTATTCTATTACTCGATTCTTTGTAAACGGAACTTGAAATTAAATTTAAATACTAGATAAATCAATACAATCTTCATATTACCATTTGAATAGTCTCCATTCTCATTTGCAAAATAACAAAAGACTTGATATCTAGATCTGGGACCCCAAATATCGTTCAGTAATAGTCGCATCTTGCCACAATATATGCCATTTACAAATGGGTTACGGTAAATTGAGCTCTTTTAACGTCCGCTCTCCGGCTCGAAGGACCAGATTTTGAAGATGGGCTGTTGTTAGGTAAGTCGGGTAAACAGGAGACGCGTAAACAACATTAAAGAGATTTATTTGTGATCCCGATTTAAGGGTATTCGAAAAGGAATGTTGTAGTGTGAGTTACTTTTTTATATCTATTGACTCAGTCTCCTTTTCGTTTCATTTCTGTAATATTACAAAACGAAATAACGCCAATGTAATTGATCACTTTGACTTTTTTTACCTAACATATACATATACTTCACAGGCCTTAGTACACACTTTACTTAAATTGGGTTTTGGATATATATACATTCATGGATAGATTAAAGTAACTGCTTAAAACTATGAAACTAATGAGCTCATAATTACAATTGCAATGACAATAGAATTAATAATTAAGACTAAACACATATTCATTGGATACTTCTCGCTATAGTAAATTATGTTCCCAGAGCCTCAATAGGTGAACGCCTTTCCGGACGTGCTTAAGGGCCCGAAGCCTAAGATAATGGCGCGCCCTCCACTGCTTATTGACAATAGCACTTTGGCACTGCTTTATTAGTGACATCAACAAGTTTCAAGACAGTCATTTAAGGTTAGACTTTCGACGCGATATATGGTGTTAAATTACTCGACCTTATTGTACAAGATCGTGCCATGATTATGCTTACAAGTACACATATTATGTATTCTGTGGGGGTAAAACTGGTAAAGGCAAAAAAATCAACAATTTAGTTATATAGTTACTTCAGTTCATAGAAAATAATATTTTGCACAAATATTGTTTAAGCAATCTGATAAAAAAAGGTCGCTGAACCGTATTGCAATATACTGATATGTCCACTCTCGAAAAACGCTAAAGTGAAAGGCAAAAAATGATACAATGCCTACAGATATATTCCGCCGGCAGGAACTAAATTAGCTATCGTATTGAAATTTTCTTAAGTAAAATAAATTACCCAAAGAGCATATTTTCCCTTACATTATCAATCGTAAAGTGGCCCTTTGAGAACTTGTACGCAGCTGGTGGCGCCGCCGACGGGATGAAGAGCTCTCGAAATTTGTCAAAGAGAGATGGCGCTTTGATAATCGAAGTCTTCAGCTAAAGAAAACTGATTTGTCTAAAGAGTTATATTACACACATTCTAAGTATGACATATATCCATCAAAACAACGCACAGTTGCGCTCTGTATGTCCAATAGTTGCTGTACAATGTATGTAAATGTAATATAATGTACAATGCTATCGTCTTAATATTTTGGTGTCACCATTCTAACGCCTCTTCATATGATTCTAGGAGTGCTTCAATCGTCACTCTTAAATAAGGTACCTTTTGTTATATATGTATATCCCGCCAATAGATACTTCTAATCCTACTTACTCCACAGCAATAGGCGGTCATTATATATGTAAATTGTTTCATGGCTACTAACACCTACTACAGTACAGAGAGCTCTCCAAGTTGTGAAAGGAAAGCAAGAGCTTTGACGAGCTGGTTCTAAAGTAGGTTGGTTTTTTAAGGAAAATTTAAATTTCTACATAACAGAGGTAGTCAGATAATGCACATGATCTTTTCCTAGGTTACATGAGACATACACACACATATATATGTATATATATTAGAAGTTTGATTAATGTTTCGTTTCGGTTGTATTATTACCATTACGTAGGCATAAAAGCGTAAGTTATAAATCATACTTACTGAAGTAATTGTAGAGTATTGGAGGGTAGAGATTTGAAGGCCGTCGCGAATGGGCGAGCCGATAAAGTTTAAGAGGCTTTAGCAATAGCATAGTAAAGTTAACCACAAAATTACAGCGGCAATTTACTTTTTTATTGATTCCAAAGGCTCGGCCACAATTCAAACTCGACGTTATATTGTTTAAAAATACTTTTTCAATTTGTCGATTTTCAGTATAATGGAAGAATGGTGGTATATCGAACCTAATTTTTAAATTATTTATTACTGATAGTGATTGCTACATGATGGAAAAGACGTCTAGCATGTTTTTTGAAACAGTCGCTTAGCGTTGCTAACGTGATAATTTCATAATTTCAATTACCCAAACAATTAGTGCCAAACTACATGTTATAGGAGTGTTGGCCAATACATTATTTTTGCAAAGTTTTGCCTAATTTATTACAACGTATTATAATATCGTTTCGCTTATTTATAAATAATGTAGATACGTAGATAGATACAGCCTTTGCGTTCTCTATAAGTGGTACGATTTTTTTAAACGAAATAACTAATGTTTCTCAGTTAAAATGAAGTTTATGATAATTAATTGTATAATTTATTTTTGGTTTAACCGTTCTACTGATTAACAGAGTTGTGCGTTTGGCACTATATGATTATTTTTTACTTATATTTTTGTTAATCTTATTATAATTTGTGATTCATGTGAGTTACGTGGCTTCATTTTTAGCATTTAAATCCCAGAATATGCCCTACTAACCTTTTCCTGCGACTTTGTACGCGTCCGATTGAAGGATTTCCCAAATAAATTTTCATCTCCAGTCAAGGGGTCAACCCTTTAAAAATACATTTCCAAAAAACGTTGATACAATTCATTTTAACCATAACAAATTATAATCATAAATGGCTCTACTTTTCTTTTATTTTAAACTTCAATAATAACGAACTCTCATGCAAACTTACATTCTGTATACCTTCCCTTAGGGGCTGAATTTTCAAAGACCGTATTCTTAGTTCTGATTTATGTCAAATAAAGAAAGTTTGTACTAAAATTCATACTGAGTACAGACTCAGTGGTTTCAGCTATGTTTTAAAAAGTCAGTCAAGTAGCCAGTTCTTTTCTTTTATTTATACATACATATCTAGACAAAAGAATAAACAGCGAAATTAACAAGAACCATACAGCAAAGTGCAAAGTTCACTGCGAATGCAAGGAACTTCACTCGGGGAAACTAACACAATAATGCTGCTTAATTAAGTATGTCTCTTGCCGTCTTCACAGCGGTGTGGAAATATGTGGGTAAATGCGGGTAGATTTCAAAAAATAAGAAAATAATCCAGGGCACTAAAATGTTTTATGGCAGTTATTATTCAATTTTTAAATTTTAGGTGTAATATTTGAACTAGCGGAATTTGATGGAATCATTAGGTTCTCGTTTCAAACGATTTTTTTTCGTTCTCTGCAAAAAATTAAACCACGATATATTGAATACGGAACTATTGTTTTCTCATCGACTTTATCATTTAATTTAAGTGATGAGCCAACTTATATATGTACATACTATCGTAATAATATGACGATTTTCGATAAAATCTAAACTCACAGATTGCAAACAACTACATGGGTTGTATAGCTAATGGAGTCACAAACGTGTAGTAAGGAATTATATCACTGCTAATATTATTAAATAAATTTAAATATAAAAAAACAATACGGGTCATTGATTGTTTTATACTGTTTGTTTGCTCGTAATACATCTCACACATGGCAATAGAGATTATATATCGACAGCCGATACGTAATGGAGGTTCGCATAAATTCGGCCAATTAGTTTAGTATGTAGGCCATCAGATTAAATCGTGAGGCATTGGAGTCAAAATGTATGAGTTTGGTTAATGTCCCTCGCACAGGCGAGTCGATTAAGGATCGAGGTACAATGAAATCAAAATATATTATATCATATAGTTGTCAACTTAATTAATTGTAATTTAAATTCACCGCCAAATAGAAAGTTAAAACAAAAAATGCTTCCGTTTTACTAATGAAATAAATGGCAGAAATGTTTATTATTAAATTTACAAGAAGTCGGTTATATCTGGGTATGGGATCCAAATGAACGCAAAAACAGGGAAGATGTCATGTTAGTAATTATGAATTAAGAAGTACTGGCATATTTAGGTGTCGGACATGAATGCACGAATGTCAAATGAGCAGATCGAAATATTTAAAAAAAACAATGATCTCGGTGTACCACCGCCTTAGGGGGATAATATCAAAAGCAGAAGAAAAAGGCGTTTACGGCAATAAAACTTTGCAGAACACCTCCACCCGCTATAAGTTAGATCCGCGATAACCGTAACCGTCGAGTTGGTTATGTTTAAATTGCTTATTGTGATTGTGTTTTGTTTTTATACACAAATACACAATGTCCTCGCTAACGTGGCGCCGGCTGATGTCGATCAGGCTCCGGACCTTCAATTTCATCAGAACTCCCTTTAGGATACATATACACGGATATACAAACAATGCTTTGGTGTTCGGTAAAGTTACATCTGTTATATGGAGAACAAAGAAATACATAAATGAATGGACAGAAAATTAAATTTCCCTTCATTTGGATCTAGTAGCATGTAAATGACAATGTGGCCATGTTAACATCAGAAAAATTATTTCGTAATTATATTAAGACAATAAAATTTTATTTATATATATATGCAACATATCGATTATAACTTAAGTCCTTTTAAAATAAAACAGTCCACTTAGCATTAATTTACTATAGCTTTCAACAGGAATGCTAACATAGATAGATGCAGTTGTTTTTGGTGCCTCAAACAGAATTACATATTCGATATTAGTATTATAGAAGACAGATAAGATATTTTCACAGAGAGTAACGTAAATTTCAGAGGTTAATTACATGCAGATGAACTATATAATTAAATAGTTGGCTTTTGGGTGAAAATGTTAATGAATTATGTCTTTGTCTTAGAAAAGGTTTTACTAAGTAATTTCACTCGAAATGTCATTCAATATGTCGATAGAAGAAAACATCGGATTGATGATTCACTGATAAAATAAAATTAGAAATATCATATCAAGAAACTTCCTCGATAATGTTCATAAAACAATCCCAATTGTATTGTACAGAAATTCCAAACTGCCTAATATCGTCGGGTATTCCCTATGCCATTTCCGTGGACCTTTATATCAACTACACAAACATTCTACGTCCGTTTGAGTTTGAACATGTTAATACCAAATCGTCATGCGTAGCATCATAATTTATAGTACACACACTGTGTCTTGTTTTTGTATCAAAGAAAAATTGTAAATAATTTTTAAAATAGAAACTGCAATTGGTTTGTTCAATATTATTAATCATATTATATTCGCTATAATATTAAAACAAAAAGCAAGCACATGATGAGCTTTCAATTCATAATACGTGTAATTGTCCTTCACCTTTTATACTTGTTTGTAAATAAAACAAAACACGTTCT
Source organism: Oxynetra roscius flavomaculata (assembly GCA_018244775.1). Taxonomy (NCBI): domain Eukaryota; kingdom Metazoa; phylum Arthropoda; class Insecta; order Lepidoptera; family Hesperiidae; genus Oxynetra; species Oxynetra roscius. The sequence goes on from DWQQ01000120.1 coordinate 12,645, forward strand.
ATCCCTCGAATATCGTTATTCAGCTTAATGTCGTTTCCGGCTATTTCCATAGAATCATTATATAAACTACGCAAACAGTCTGTGTCCAGTTCAGTTGTTTCCTACACGCCTCAAACTGAACATTATGCACAATGCCCGACATTAGCATGTAATGAGGGACGAAATGAACCGTCCAGTGTGAATCGTGCCATTTTGCAACGAATGATGGCTGTCAATGTATCGACGTTGGCCTTCTCGATTGTTATTTCAGAATTAGAATTTTTTCATCAAACTTATGCCATTTAGCCATGTTTTATATGACTTAATTGAAACTCCTTCTTTTGCCCTTATTTTTATCACCACCGCTCAAAGTCGTTCAAAAATCGTAAATTATAAAGAAATAAATTCTACTATTAATGAATTACATATTTTTTATTTATATTTACGTAATCCTGCAATGTAATTTATTAAATGTGACGATAAAAATCGTAAATTTTGGAGGAATTTTAAAAAATGTTCATATGTTAGATGTTATGAACAAATAATATACTTAGTATTGACATGTCATATGGTACAACACTAGTTAGTCCATCACTATTCTTATTTATAATACGTGCAGAAAGGCGTATAGAGTCACGTAGAGATCGCTAATCCCCTAAACTTAATGTCACACGTTAATGTTAGTCATTTTGGCATAACGACTCATGAGTGTGTATTAATTATGCCGGGGAACGGTCACGAAACGCTAGTAGGTCAGCGGATAAAGCCTGAATAACGCGAAATCAGTATTCATGCTGTGAAAATCCTTACTGTACGCGAAAAATCGTTCAAAGCTTGTCTTAATCTACGACATATTCGAGACACCTATGAGTGATATCCAAGGTTGAAACGGTCACACTCCGTGCACTTGAGGCTATAAATAGTATATCTTCAGTAAAGGTACTTAAATAAAAATATTATTTTTCTATCGGAAAAAATATTCCGGAGCGGCGATTCTGTGGAATATTATCTGATGTACTTTAATACACTGAATTTGTATTCATGTCAAATAAGCCAGTTATATAGCTTGTCGTTGTAAAAATTTCCAAAGACATGAAAAACCTAGATACCATGTCCTACTCTGAAGATATTTTAAGCAGCCGTTACTATCACGCTTCGCTTCATAAATAACTAAACGATATTTTTCTTTTGTAATTAGGATCCTTTTTATAACATAATGCTTAAACGACTTAAAACAAAGTTTGTTTTCCGTAACTCCATTTCCCGTCCTGACAACACAAGAAAATTGTTTTTCTCATATTTTGATCTTCTACAAACATTCTCTTAAACAAAGCTTGTTATTATAATTTCAAAGTTACGCTTCACATCCTGTAACGTTGTTATCTTATATATGAAAACATTTTTGAAGTGAAACTTCTTTAGGCGCATGAGGGTAAAATTTTTACAGATGAAACGTCACGCCGGTATGCAACG
>DWQQ01000121.1:0-14082 GCA_018244775.1 Oxynetra roscius flavomaculata
GTTGACAATGCGGGTCGTAAATTTTGCATGCTCCTGGGGGATTTGACCCAATTCTTAGCCTTTGTTGTATGTGATATTGTAAGCTGATTGTTTCTGAGCTACCTGTGTGTATAAAAACTTTTAATTCTAACGCTTGGATTCTACCAGTCATCCGCTCCAATTCGTAGTCGAGCGATGATCGTCACCGAGCAGTGATAGAGTGAGAAAGAAACAGTTTTAAAAGTGATCGTCTCTGCTAATTAAATCTGATTGCTTTATCCACTTAATAGGGATCATAAATTGGTGGTGTGATGTTAGATTGTGCTACGGCTGTATTAATTGTAATTGTAATGATTATGTGGTCATTGTGGTTGTAATAACGATAGTGAATGTTTAAAATAAATACTGGGTGTGCCTCATTGAATAAGTATAAAAATATTTGAATAGGCAAAATAATCTTAAATAAAAAAAACTATTTAATATTAATAGAGATTAATATCAAATAAAGCAGTGGAATAAAAACAGTGAGCAGCGCTAAAGGCTTATTGTACCTACTTCATAATGTTTTGTAAGATATTTATGTTATTTGAATTCTGCTTAAATATTCTCATTCTGAAAGGACATATTTAATACTTTAAACATATTTATAGCAACAATCAATCCTGGTAATGGATTAATGTTATCATTGAATTTTCATTTTGTGGTCGGTGATATTTAAAACTTTGGACCCTAAATAACGTCCCCTCAAAATCATAAATATGATAGCAGTTCAAGCATACATCCGAGAAATTTAGACGTCTCATGCACTAAGCAAACACATATGATTTATCCCCAAACACGGGGTCCGATGACGTTTCCACACCATAAATTGTGGCCCTCAAGGCGAGCCGACGTATCGGGTGCTTTATGAAGAGCAGCGACTCGACGACAGTACGGATACGACGCAGCGACGTAACGGTACGTTTATATAAATGGGCACAGACCGGTCACAGGCGGGTACACCCGGGTACGCGGGTATAAATCTGGCACATCCGGCCGGTTACCGCGCCGGTAGTGGCGGCGATTATTCACCCAATATCGAGTTTTGGCTTCACTTGCTAGGTTCTAATCTTCGGTTTCGTCGCCACTAGATTTATGTGCTAACCAACAGTCATTTTTGTTTCATCTCTTCGCGTTACATCACAAATCACGTCGGTCGCTTTTCGCGCTAAAAGCTTTCTCTTCCAGATCAAAGATCGCAACAACTATTTATAATAAATTAATATGTTGATATTAAAAAAGGCTGTTGCATCGAAAACAGTTCGCTTCTGCTTGTTTTTAGATGTTGTAGGTAATAAATAGTGTTAAATTAATTTTTACATGAGGATTCCAATTTGTGTTTATTTGAACAGAAAGAAAGAAAATACTTTTTTAATTTAAAATTTACATAGTAAGGTATAAAATATTAAGAGGAAAGGAAAAATTATGCAAATAAAAAAATATATTGTAATATTTTCCGCTTTTCAATTGTAGCAGTACTATTTTGTGGTATTACATAATAGTTGGTTCGTTTGTTATCACAAAACACTACATTTAGAGGTAGATAAGTGGAATTACAATTCGATGTTTACTACCATTCTGTTTAAAAAATAGTGTTCTTATTGCAAAGCCGTTACATATATTCACAATTTATTTCAATATAGTGCAAATACATAATGTATATTTTCTTTTTTCTGTTCTAATAAAGCGACCTGCCCTTCAACTGGTGTTTGTCTAGAGGTGACACACAGCTCACCTTTGCAGAGCAAACACCGCTCCAAATGAATATTAATGATACGCAAATTTGATTCTCCGAGTAGGTATCCCCCGCTGTTAACTTGGAAAGATGTCTTAAGGGCTCATTCACATTCTGCTCGAAGTCGAAAAGTCCATTGTAAATATAACATCAGATTTCACTTCTCTCTCTCTTCCTTTTAATACATAAGTAACCGGTGACACTAAAAAATAACATTTTAAATTTAAAGTCAATTTAATGCAGCTTGGTATTATATCTCTACCTATTGAAACCTTGCAATATAATAGCATCGTGTCCAGAATTTTCCAAATCACGTTGCTAATACGGGCTTTTGTAATAAATCAGTGGACCATTTTTGTTTTCAACGCACCGATAACTCTTTTGTCATAGGGTGATGTAAAGGCGGCAGGGGCAATGGAGTTATTTATATTGTATTTTCCTAGCTGGAAGAAAATTTCCTTTCTGTTTGCTTCATGGGTCAGTGATCAGATTCGTTTGGTGCTTGCCGCTGTAGGTTAAGCCACGGTGGAGATGTATAAGGACACAAGTGAATTTTCTTATTCATATATCTAATGTAATAATCTGTGTGAACAATTGATCTTTTGTCAGTCTTTTTTATATATAGACATATGCAAGTTTTCCGTGCAATAACCACCAAGTATCCGATGACATGTACCATAGAGTGCTAGTATAATAAAGTATAATAAAGTTTGAATTTATTATCCAAAAAACTAATTTCATTAGTATACGATTTATGAACTTAAACAGTTAATTTAATCAAGCAATTAACGAAGCTTATCATGCCTGTAATATATTAGATATTTATATTATAAAAGTGTAAAGTTACACATTTCTAATGTATGTTTTGATGAAGTGCTTTATAACCAATGTTAAATAAGTGCAAATGTTTTATTTACATGTACCTACTGTGTAGTTGCTGTTAAAAATATAGCTTACTTTGTATCAGGTGGCACTATTGATAGTATTTGAATATTTTTATTTAAGACACCATGTTACCGGCAGAAGCAATGGATGTATACGTTTCTATCTCTAAGAAAACAGCAGTATAAATTCAGAATGTTCTTTTCGTAGACAATAATTAATATTCTCATTAGAAGTTCACTTACATCCATATCTCGCTAATCCCCTGACTCCCTACTGTTTCCCAGTTCGCAACCCCGCAGTTACAGAAATAATTGTTTCTTTTGCGAGGAGCTTGCGAAGTAGTGCACTTTGCAACATTATATGTTGCCACCCTCTTACTATGATTCAATTGATTATTAAAACTGCTTTAAGCATAGTGGAAAATTTTACGAAATTGCAACAGGAAAAAATTTTTAGCTATTCTACTTTTTTTTTAAATTTGCAGCTATTATCAAATCACGAGAAGTAATTATTTAAAATTTAAAAGAAACTTATCATTTTCCTGGCCACTAAAATAACGCAATACCTACCCTACTCGGTAAAATTTGACCATTACTTAACAATATTAATTGGTGAAGTTTTAATTTTTTGGCGCCAATTATGTGTAATAATCCTTAAAAAGAAATCTAAAAGATTGAAATATGGCGTACAGTGGATCATCAACAAAAAATAATTACACGAGCAAAATCAAATTATTATTCTACTACAAATAATAGGTCTATTACTTGCGAACTAATTATGTTATAGGGATAAAATAAATATCTTTAAGATACTACAGATATTAAAAACACAAATTACTTATATAGTTCTCACATTAAAATTATACTTCAGAATTATCACTCTACAGCAGACATACTAATTGCATATGAAATTATTTAATCTTCCAGAAGTAAGCGATAAAACAAAAAAAAAAAAAACGTTTTTCTGTTCTAATAAATTTCTGTAATGACCTAGACATAATATTAGTTTTTAAAACGGTAAACAAAATTTTTACCAACAGCAAACTTAAATTTTCAGGAAAAATGTAGATTAACATATCCAGATACACACATACATAGGCGATGTGACATAAATAACGACACATAGAGGAAAGCGGGGCATAGACAATAACAATGGCGAATGTCGGGGCTCACTCGCGAGCAGTGTAGCGTGGCGCGGGAGGCGTTTCGAATCAATGGAGGGAATTATCGGCACAGAATACGCTTAGAGTAGCCCCGCTCAGAATTTTCCGAAGCTTATAAAATGACAATGCTACGAAACCGAATCGAACTCATTACTTTAGAATAAAATATATTTCGTAACAAGTATTTATCTATAAACAAAACGTAGCAATTGATAACATTCAGACTTGATCGAATTGGAAGTCTATTTCGACTTTTGAACTTAGGATTGTTCAACGGTTGAAGCGCTTGTAGCCCATATGTTGCTTAAGACTGCATATAATACGTAAAGTTAAGCAACGCAGAGCGCGTCACGTTAAGCAGTTGTTCCCGGCTAGGATATTTGCGTACTAGCCGTTCAAGCACTTAGCATGCCCTTTATGCGGTTTTAAAATATTAACTAGACGATTTGGCGAATTTTCCTTATCTCCCCCAATATGCAATAGCGCAGCGTGGTAAACTAAGGCGTCCCGCAATTACCCAAGACACGTGCCTGCCAGTAGAACGTTACAAAGTTTGTAGCCAACGATTTGCCAACGAAACGAATCATTGAATATTTTACGTTATATTATTATACATTTTTTTATGTAATGACCTCTCTAAGGCTTTTTCTGTGCTAGATTAGTACGTCCCACGCAGCGTATCGGTTGAAGAGGTAAATGAAATGCTATCCGGAGGGGAAAACTTAAATTACTGAATTTGAGGGTCAAAGAAATAAGTCTTTCGTAGACACATACGACACGCCACACTGAACCGATTGATTTAAAAATGTTCGCGGGGAGGCTCGGGGTCAACAGTCATAAATTATATTGTCGCGGCTACGATTGATTTGATTTGATTAAAAATGGCGGACCTCCAGCACGTATCTATTTGTATCTTAATAAAAGCAAACATATCGCATTTTATAAGCAAATTTTAGAAGTCACCAACCATACTTTAGTTTTGTTTAATGCAAAGTATTTAATAGTAACATTTTTACCGAAATTCGAAGTAGCTCGAATGAAATGTAATTGGGCATAACATTGCGTTGCTGACGCAACATTTTTTTAATTATGGTCCGTTGTTCGCGATACACTCGTGCACGTTTATTATTTATACATATACCGTGAAAAATCCAAAGTTCGTTTATAACTGTAACGTTTGCTTTGATTGAGTTCGTTACATTTATACATTACCCCTCGTTTCGGTTAAACGCAAACCCACTTCACGGGAAAATTAATCTTATTGTATAACGCTTTAATGTTGACTTTTGGTTGTTTCATTTCATTTTTAGGAGTTTTACAAATCGATTCTAAATGTATTGCATAAGATATATAATTAACTGAAGGGCTTATGTTATACTTTATACGTTTCGTTTTTATTCTAGTATTGAAATGTGTCTTTGATTTGTTTTATTTGGAGCAGTGAAATTACTTAACATATCGCCCTTGACAGTATTACTATAAATGACTTCTAATTCTTCGATAAAGTTATTAAGGAAGGGAAGCGATGAAACAAGTGGCAAAACCCTTAAAACTACGGCCGTAAACCGTTTGACAAATGCATCACATTATGTCGATATTGCTTAAAATTAGGGAGGGGTCGACGTAATGACCCCGTTTACCGTTATCTCCTACGATCGCTACTACAAGGACCTACCTAAAAACCGCCAAATTTGAAATTCGAACGTCATAATCTAACTTTTGGAGGACGACGTAAAAAAGTAAAAAAATTTATAAGAAAAGCTTTGCACGGAACGACATTCAACTTTGCACTTTATGTTTATACGTTTAAGGTGCACGATAGATTTCGATATGTCATATACTAGAGAAAACATCTGCCGCGTTAGCTTGGTTAAACGGCTCGCGCGCATTTCAAATTTCGAAAAAAGACTCGAGCCCACAACAGATGCGACATGTCGGATTCCTAAAAGCAGATGTTTATTAAGTTCCCTCATCATAGATTAAACTTCAGAATGCTTTTGTTTTTGTTCGCTTATTGAACAATATAGCGCCTTAAAAGGCATGACCATTTGTTTCGTGATATGCGGGCAGAATAACTAGATAATTGGCTTTGTCGTTGTCCATTATTTCAAAGGCGTTTTTTTTTATATATCTCGCACAACTAAGTAGTCAGTCACTTCTTCGTATTATGAGTTTATTAATACACCACGGGCGTTGATGACGTGTTCTTATGGTAGTTCAGACGTAAAAAGAGATGGATAAATTGTTAATTCTTTACTTGAACATAAGCTAATGATTTAATACTCGATTAATGGATCTAGGTATGAAGAGATAAAAATTCCGTTTGGCTTCATAACGAATTTGGTGTTCGTTAAGGCGAAAAATTTAACGAACTTCTTTTTTTTTCTATATTATTACCTAATTGTGGAACGAACGGGCTTGACCCGATGTAGAAATTTCACGGTCAATTTTTATATCATTCGTATATGTTGGCAGTGGTTTAATATGAAACATTTATAACGGTCTGTAGGCATGCAACCTTTGCGTGGTCTTAATTTAGATTGAACAGGAAAACGTTTTGTTGTTTATTAAATAGGAAACGTTGAGAGTATACACTTCTAATTTATGGATATTTATCACTGGTCTATTTTTATCCTTGTAACAGGTAGGTACTGTTGAATTTATTGTGCATACATTGTCGACAATCTTGATTTTAGTTTTCCGCCTAAAATATTCCAGTTTTGCATTCGAGTCGAAAAAGCGGCAGGAGGAAGAATTTAGATACCTATTTGTAAATGTCTTACCTATATGGCAGTTTTTTAAGTCTCTTGTGTTAAGTAAATAGAAATATTAATAGAACACATTCGTATATCTTACAAAAAAATAACACATACCTTTCTGTTTAGGTACCAATTGTTTTGTGATCGTGGCAGCTTAAGAACATATATGGAAGATCAACATTAGCTGGATTATGAATAGACTTTAAATAGGTGCAAGTATTATTCGCAGATACGCTGGTGCGCGCCTGTGAGCAATGCTTCGGATCTTACTATCCAACAGGGTCTTTCTATTTTACTGCGCGCTAAGTTTCAACAACGTGACGTCACCAACACTGGCTCGGTGAGTAGCTGCACACAATAGCCGCCACGGGCGATTCCGGCCGCGCCCTCACGGATATAATATTTATGAGGGGTACATTCTCACTCTATAATTACGTATCGATTGGGGCCTGACGACGCCCAAATATTATTCATGTTATGACCTCTTCAATTAGATAATGCCTCGCAGGAGGGTCTACTACGGCTCGGGAGCGGTCCACTATTATATATTGTATACGATTTTCGTTTTGTTTCGTATAGTAGCGTAAATTATTATTTTAAAATACTTGGCTGTTCGTGTGAAATTGCACGAATGTGATGTCGTGTGTATATTTCGTGTGGGACTCAATACTTACGTGTAGTGAAACTTTAAAAAAATAATTATTAATACATACTATAATATAATAGAATATTAATATTAAACTATTGAGTTCTAAATGCTATAATGGGTAGGTAGACAAAAGCTTACACAATACAGATTTACAGATAGATAATAGTTTACAGTGAAATAGTCGTTGACTCGAGCTCACTGAAGGCAAGGATGTTGTAATTGTTAATGCCGGAATATTATAACATTAAAGTTAATAAAAAGACTGTCTATTAAATCGGTTAATTGCGACATGCGACTATAAATGTACATATATGTTAGAGGAATTCCAGGGAGTCAGTCAGTATTATTTACCAGTGCACCAAGGCCAAGTAGCAGATAATTAAAATGATGTAACTTTGCTTTTATAAGGAAGACGAAAAAAAACATTGTCGAATATTATAAATCTAATGAGTTTAAAATTACATGAAATATAATCGATACATTGAAAACAAAAATATGATTGAATGGACTCGCTTTAAAACGGATAAGTCTCTTTCAATTTCTATTCGATTTAAATATAATTTGAAATGCAGCAAGATTTGAAAAAAAAAAAGCTTATATATATTCTTGCAAAATAAAACAAAATAGGATCGTTTGATAATTTGTATTTGTATGTAGGTACCTACCTACTCATAAATAAGCTACAGCATAAGTATTGTCTGTTAACAAAGATTATAGATCTTATAAACAAAATGCGCGATGATAACGAACGAAAGGGAGAGTGGATGTGCCACATGATTGCGAGTCCCGTTGGCACCGTACCTGTTGCAGTCTTATTTACGACCCAAAACAATCGCTTCATCTCGCGCGGTCCATATAATGCGACCGTTAAACCCGATTCTTTACACTGTTCAACATTTATAGCCTTGCATAACAAGCCCTTTGTTTATAAACAAAGATTCAAGGACTCGGCTACCGTAGCCGGCTCGCCCTTACATTTTTCTTTAGTAACAAAACGACATCCGCGGGGAAAACGCGTGCGATCACACGTACATACATACCTAACTACATATGGTCGCGGATTAATGTGGCGCTTATTGAAATTCGCCTGATGTCCCGTTCATTAGTACAACGAACGTTATAGAACAGTTGAAAATTGTTAAACGTGTATGCACGCTGTGCGTTGCGAGCAAGATCGATTCGTGTAACCGCTTTGGCGCGACAACCTGCGATTCAGTTTATCATCAATAACGCATTTGCTACGTTTTATTACTGCGCAAAGTTTTATGAGCCGTTGAGTGACGTATGTGATGTTCTCGTAACAGACAGTGTGGCCACCGAGACGCATAATATTCACATCGGACGCGAATAAATGTGTACCATTTCATATAAGTGATCATGATTAAGTTAATGACGTGTTTATGCGCGCAACGTAAATGGAGAGTGAAGCGAAACAGCTAATTCATAGCTTCATTAGTTGAACGGTAATTTGCATTTTTAAATACCTTCACATTTGCCAACATTGTTTTACTTTAACGAAAGTTAGGTTTTTTTTTTGTTGTTATCTTGATCGACGCCTTAAACTGTGCATAAAATAGTACTTTTAATTTAATTAAAGATAATTAACAAGTGCAACTCATTGTATTCGTATCATATGAGAATGTCATTGACTTTTGTTTAATGAGTTTCGAAGATGCCTTCCTATCAATCAACTCCGTTTCCTATAGTAAATTGATAGATTCTGAACAAAATGTATACGTCAATCAATTATTCGTACAAATGGTTCACGAAAAGCGTTTCGAACTGGCGAGGAATGGCGGTCGAACCGCCCGGTGGGGAGAGCGGGGTAGGGTGGGGACAAAAAACTAATAATAACAGCGTGTGTCACCCCATCACCGCTGTCCCGACCGGGCCGCACCTACCCGTCACTCGTGTGAACTTCGTAGGCCATATTGGATCAGACGGATTTGGAGTGATACTCTTATTTTTTTCCTCGGCAGCTGAGAAATAACTAAATAAATATGGAACCGGGCTCCGGCATTTTAATTTTCCAAATATTCGTTAATAAAAACATTGTATCCCAGTTTGCTTTTTCTCTGTGTACGTAATAACATTATTCCATTGTATTAAAATGTTGATGGCTATCAGAATTAATGATATCACGTCGGTTAGACTTATTTATGTATAAGTAGGCAGTTTACATGAAGTCTGTTGAAAAACAAAAGGTATTTATATCATAGCTATTAAAATTATGATTTATGCCGGTCAGTGTGTTTGTAACAGCTCATTGTTAAGGCTCTTGTCAAACCACATTAATCTATATAATCAAACGACGCGCAAAACAACAGTGCCGTGTATTACACGCGCAATTCATAAAATAATTTTGATTTACGGCCGCGCCCATTATCGAGGTGGTCCATGTTAGTAATCTTTAGTGTAATCTGCCGTAATTATAACATACTGGGCTAGTGTAAGTCACGATTTGAGCTATCTAGTCAGGGGGCGAGTTTTAAAAGCGCGCTTGTTACTACATACTGTAGATATACGTAGATGCCGTAGCGGGGATCTGATTATAATCGCGCCCAAGTACGATGCTGGTGGCACACCGAGTGATACGTGTATTTAAAAAGTATGTTTTTTTTTCTAAGAAAACTTGACGTCGTCGAGTGTTTTTGTTTCTTTTATTTTTTTAAACTGGCCTTGTAGTTGCGCGATATAGGAAGATATGCCACTCGTGTGACGTCTGTAGGGCTCGTTAAAATTTTTGTTACGAACCGGCTAAATGTAGATATGAGGCTCGCGGCTCAAAACTGATTACAATCGCGACAAGCCCAACATTCATGGTTGACCTGTATATCAAGTAATATGAATTTGAGGTTCCATTATAATGACAGTAAGTAACGTTAGCAGTAGTCAAAAGATTACATTATTCCATTGACTCCATGTGTCCGTATCTAGAAATATTGGTAATAAATATTTTTAATGTTTGAATTAGTAATATATAATTTTTAGTTTAAAATGTCTATATATTGATATAATATATAATTTTTAGTTTAAAATGTCAATATACATATATTGACATCTTAACGTTTTACGTTTTATCCAAAGGCTTAAATACGGCGAATTAATATTTGTGCAAATAATACATTTTGATTTTGGCGATTGATTAATTGAAACGAATATAACACATTAAAAATTATATTTGTATTAGCTTAGTACGTATCTACCTTAATGTTAAGACCGTGAGTCAAAGCGACGATAATCCTGGATGTAAACACGCGAATCACGATCACTTCGGAGGCCATTCCTCGCCCTTGCTCAAATGTTAAATATCTATATACCTATACCTATATATTTAAAACTATTACAACTAAACAGACATGTAATATAAATAAAACGTTTAGAACGAATGGCGAATAATGTATAATACTTTCGATGAATAATATAAACGTTAAAACTATTTGTTACTATATGTAATTGTTATACAATTCTACATCCATAATTTACCTTTTCAAGAGACAATTAAAAAAAATATGTTTCCTAAATTTGAAACTATTCATATAAAATATTGCAACACAATTGATTCAAAGATTTCGATGTGGAAACGTCACCGGCGTATTATGTATATAACATTAAAAAGAACCGTCAAATTAAGCACAGGGCTTTAAGCATCACTAACGATTATTTAATTACAACCAATAATAAATCTGTATTTTGTAGTATTTTTCTAAAATGCCTTGAGATACAAATTTATTTTTGCGATCGCTAAGCCTTAGACTAATCAGTTAGTGAACGAACATGTTTTTTATATCAAAAATGACAAAACATCTAAATCAAAACAATTTCCATTGTCTATTGTACCTTTTTTTTAGGATTTCTTATCCTATAGCTGAAAAGTTCGAGGCGGGACACGCTTTTTCACACACGGGACATCAGAAATACTTACATATCGCATCGCCAGTTAAATAGAAAAGTAATTTGAAAAGTTCCGTGTCATTTTTGTAGATATATCTAGCGATACCCTACACGTTTAAATCCGCGGGATTTTTTTTTCATTCCTTACTTACATATGGAGTGTCAGCCCTCTGTTTCGGGTGTTTCTTCGTAATCTTTCTAAACTGTTATATAGCGGCTTATAGAAGGCAAGCTATGCCTAAAAACCTGGCCGCCAAATTTAACGTCGGTATGTAGTGTTAAGTCGTGAAATTAAACGTCTGTGACATACGGACGAACAAACGGGTAGATTCTATAAGTATCAGATCCGTTCTAGCCATTTCGCTATTCTAGCCATTGTGCCATAGAGTAAAATTCTTAAGCATCTCTTAGATGAAGGTAAAACACTCGTGTCACTTAATTACATATGCAATAAATAAAAATATAATATATTTTGTTCAAATTTATATATGGTTTTTTTTTCAATTTTCACGTCAATACACATCAAGCATTTTTTAAAGTTTTCTTAGATTGCATCTAGGCAAAGGACTTGGATGATTTATACTTTTTCAAAAGCCCTAAAAGATGCGAAAGAATGATAATGAATTAAAACTTATATGATAATGATTCACGTATGCAAGAGCAAATCAAGGCGTGAGTGCTAACTAGTTCAATGTCTCGTACTTAAAGTGGAATATTTATATGTCTAGGCATAACAAAGGAAAAAGAAAAAAGAAAGTGGGTGCACAACAGGGACAGAGCTATGCTAAATTAAATTCAAATATCGAAAGAGGAAGTTGCGTCTCCCTCGTCTCCCTGAGATTTATTATATTTGTCCTCCGCTTATTTCATTATTGCCCGTCGCTCGCGCACAAACGAATTTAATTTTTTTTATCGACTCCATCTAATCAATGGCAACACTGTAACTTTGTTGTTTGCTACTTTCAATCGATATGTGATATAGTACGAATATGAATCGATTTATCAGTGAATTGTAATATTAAGGAATATTAACATTTAAAATTATCAGTGATTTGCAATTTTAACTTATATTCTATATTCTAATACTATGACATTATTATTCTAATATTATGACAACGAACAATATAACTAAAAATACTTTTATTTTCAGGTATATGGATATATTCATTGTGCAGAGCACCAAGCGAGTGTTGGTAAGATAATAGCGTGTAATGGAATGAAATATTATTGTATGGAATGGGGGCAAAAATATATATGTATGTAAATCTTAAAAATGTACGTAGCGATGATGAAATATATTTAAATAAACACTAAACTTTGAAACAAATGGATTTTTCGTAACTTAATTATGGGTATGCATGACAGTTAAAAAGCTTTTTGCCTTCCTTATAAAATCTGGCAGGAAAGTGATAAATGGCAAAGGGATTTAATGGATTGAACGCCTCAAAACAACAGGAATTTGAGGGGGTTCAACATTTGGGTATGTAAATAAGATGAAAATCGTTTTCTGACTAAAAGCCCGCAAAAAGTTTTCGATGCTGCCTCGTTGAGAATTTTGTGCAAAACGTGTTGGTAGTATCAGTAACAATTGGTTCCGTATAATTTATTTAATTAACTCACTGACCCGATTTTCTTCAATGAAATCGCTTATAGAACATGCTACCGGAGTAATAACAATTTCGTTAAGCAAGTGTGACAAAATACTCGTAATTTTTTACATGTACAATCACTTATGAAACGAAAGCCTTGAATGAATATCTATCTCGTTCACACTTGGGAATAACCTTATCAATCTAACACGAATCGAACAATAGCGTCGCATGTTTGATTTATACAGTCGTTTAGTAGAAACATTACGGATAATTATAGTTGGACCGCGTGATGTTAATGCTTTTGCAATATTTCAATTTACAGCACAAAAAAGTGACTTCAAATTACGTTGACTAATTTGGACGCATTAATTAATGGATAGTTAGGTAACAAAAAAATATAACAGTATGATTCTTAGACTAACACTAGAACAATGATTTTGTAGTGAAAAGTGTTGCATCGGTCTATTCGCAAATAACGTTAATGTTAGCATTCGAAACATTTAAAACTTTATCTGCTAGCTTCTATACTTAAAAATAATATGAATCATTTAATAGTGAAATACATTAATAATTACATTTTTGTCAAGTTAGTAATGGACGAAAAACATTTTACTCAAAACAAATGTGTTCTAAACATGGCTGGTCGGTATTATAATACAAATTTGATTTTACTGTCACTATTCAAACTTACTTTATATCTCAATCGTTTTATCATACACTGATAACAAATAAAGTATAAAATCACCGTGTATACATACATAACTTGTTGCCCGGAACAAATCTCAAATTGCGAACTGTCAATTTCGTGCTATGTGCAAATCCCAAGACGTCTCGCTCGTGCTACACTCCACAAAGCCGAACAGAAGTAGGAGCTCAGCTCGCGAGCTTTTCAAGGGTGGTGGCTGCTTTCGGCGGGAAAGCGGCCTGAAGGGATGGGGCGAGGGGGTGATGGCTCGTATTGATTTAGTGCCGTCGTCGACGGAGCTATGTACTGCTAGGTAGAAGTATCGCACTGTCGCTTGATGCGCTTTCTTTGCGTGGCGGCAGCTATGCGCTTTGCGATTTTTTACGTCACAATATCGTAAAGAGATACCGATATGTATGCTTGAAGGTGCTATTTTAAATAATACGACGTGTATTAAGTTCATACCTAGCCAATATTGTGTAATATTTTTAATCTACGATGTGTTTGTCATCGGTTTATTATTCATCAATCACTTCCCTAAGTACTAATTTTAAAGATCTTTATCTTCGATTACTACATATTATGATTGATTCAACCGCAAATTTAATACAGTTGATAAAATTCATGGCTTAAATTTATTTAGGGCACACTTTTAAGTGAACGTTATGTTTGGCACTCCGTGCTCTCTGCCTACCCCGCGAGG
>DWQQ01000122.1:0-14067 GCA_018244775.1 Oxynetra roscius flavomaculata
GATTCCAGAACAAAATATTAAGACCATAACCAACGCCCCCTGGTTCGTTACAAATGAACAATTGCATGATGACTTATAAATCCACACCGTCAAGCAGGAAATTGTTAAACATACACAAAGTTACAAAAGAAGAATCATGAATCATCCAAATAGCTTAGCCAAAACCATTATGAAAGAAAATCAGAGGAGTCGCAGACTGAAACGGAAAATTCCCCAAGTCAACAAAACAATTAACACATAACTGAAACTGTAAAGTAGGATGTGGCATAAATCGCACTCCCAGCATGTCCTGATAATTTAATATAATATTGACAAAAATACTATTTAATGTCCCAGCACGGAGGCAGATTGTAGTAAATAAGTAAGAAAAAATTATTAATTTCCTATGATGACTTAAAACATATTTTTACAATTAGGTAGGTAAGTTTATTATAAACAAATTGTATTGTAATATGAATTTTATAAATTAATATTAATTTTATTATATTAAGATCTGGTTACACTGTTTTACACAAGGTTACACAAGATTACACTGTTAACCTCAACTCTTCGTTCAGTTCAGCCAGTAACGGTATAAAAATTACGGCGGAAAACACTTTCGTAAGGTGTCTTATTTTATATTAATTATACGAGAATATTTATAATATAATTTTCCTTTTGAAAATAGGTACTTTCACGTGAAGTAATGAAAAGTAAGTATTACAATAAAGCTAAAGATTTTCAAACAAAACAAAAACTCTATTACAAAGAAAGGCTTTAATTATTATCTCAATATTTTGATTTTTTTATATCGTAATAAAACCCACTTCTTAAGTTAAAACGCGTTTTAGCTAAAAGCTTGTTTATTAATTTATAGATTTATATTCGAATTGATTGAATACAGAAATGTAATAGTATGTACATATGTTAGTAAAACGAAAAACTTTTACATTAGTATAACGTATAAACGCATGAGAATCGACGTAACTACTTGTAGAAAAAAAAAGTTCATAATAAGGCTATAAAATCTAAAAAAGGGTTTAAATAGATTGTTTGTACATATGCAGGTATAATACCTATATCCACTTATCACGTATTATATAACTTACTTAAATTCGATTTAATTTTCTGACATTGTAATACATAAACGAATTAATCTACAATTGAAACATTTTCCACACTGAAAATAAATACAATGTACATTTACATTAAATCGCAAAACGACTAGGCGAATGGCGCAGTAGTTTAATCGCCATAGAAAGTAGCGAGCTACAGCAATATGAATTGCATGAAGATCTAACCCAGGAAAAACACGTGTTTTCCTAATTTTATGGTGATCAATCAAACAGTGTCTGAGTCTATAAATGTAACAAACAGATCTCTATATTCCTATTTCAACATCAGTAGGTAAAATTCTTTTAAACTATAAAACTTCTTATAACGTGTAACTAAACATAACAAAGTTTAAAAATAACGGTAGTAAACACTTATGTATTGATTTTTTTTTTAGAATAGTTTATTGAAGAACTCTGGGCCTATATTTAACAACCTACATGTATGGTATCGGAAGAGAGCACTGTTCATTGTATAAAATATTATAATTAGTTCTATATAAACAACATTAAATCTTTAAACACGGTAATTGTGGTATCAGTGCGAAGTTGATTTCCAGCTTTTATTTAATGTTACTTAATAATCCTCCAACAAACGAAAGTTATCTAAGACATAATACAAAACAAACAGTGGAATTGAATCGTGAGTTCAAATCGCACTGCCGTGAGTCTAGTGGCGTAATGCTCATAGAAGTGTATTATCATCGAATTTTGTTATAAAATCACATTGCAATGAACAATCTCAGTCAAATAACCTTTATGAAAGAAGAAGATGTGAAAAAGATTATACAAAATTATGGATATAAAAACGAAGATGCCACTGTTGAAAAGTATTTCTTTTATAAAGCAAGTGACAAAATGTTGGGATATTTAGCGGACTATTGGAAACTGAAGGTGATATTGATGTGTAATACTAATGAAAAAATAGAATTATGCTTCTTTATTAAAGCTGTGTCACAAATTGCATCTAAAGCCTATATGTCAAAAGAAATGAGATTGTTCGAAAAGGAAGTAAATTTTTACAATACCATTAAGAGAAAAATCGAGTTAACAGGTAATTGGATTTTTATTGCTTATTAAATCATCTTTTTATCTATTTTAACTTACTTGACCTCCTTTTCAAGCGGGGCAGTACCTACCGCAGAAGTTATGTCCAACCGTAGACCGGGGAAACAATTTTTATTTGTAACGATCCGCAGCGCTTCCGCAATCGCTTGCGCGACATTACCTGCATATTTTCGAATTGATACACTTGTATCGCAACTAGCCAAGGCATAAAGATTCTTATTAAATAACAATCTAATCAAATTCCTTAAGTCCAATAATTACAGTTTCTTTAACAATAAACCATGTTACAAGCTTGGATTTCAAATATTTTCGTTTATTTTATGTTCTAGCCGTAAAGCCGTGGAGCGCAAAATTAGTATCAATCCTCTATGATGCGATCATTTTCGAAGACTTGAATGCACTAGGCTACAAATCAGAAAATAAATTTAGAACATTTGATGATGCTCATACTATACAAGCATTGCAGATGCTAGCCAGATTCCACGCGTCTTCAATTATTTACGAACAGCAACAACGTGAGTTGTTAAAAAGACCATATAGCATCAATGAAGAATTTGGAGCTTATTTGGATAAGGCTGGCTACGATTCGAGTATCTGGTTTATCCAATGTATGAAAGGAGCACTAGCAGCTATTAAAAGCTTTTCCAGATATAAAGATGACATAAAATTAATCAGTATTATCGAGAG
Source organism: Oxynetra roscius flavomaculata (assembly GCA_018244775.1). Taxonomy (NCBI): domain Eukaryota; kingdom Metazoa; phylum Arthropoda; class Insecta; order Lepidoptera; family Hesperiidae; genus Oxynetra; species Oxynetra roscius. Next base: position 2,847 of record DWQQ01000122.1, read on the forward strand.
TTATTGGGAAAAAATTTGGTATACTGGTTTAGAGTTAAGTAATGTTTTGGCAGAAAATTGCAATGTTATCTGCCATCGCGACTTGTGGAACAACAATATAATGTTTCATTACAAACAGGACGGAAATTTGTTGGTACCAGACGATTGTGTTATGATTGATTTTCAAGCAGTGCGATGTCAACCTCCCGCTGGAGATGTTATGCTTTTATTATACTGTAATCTGGAACCAGAATTTCGGGAAAGGAATATGATCAGGTTTCTGTGTTACTATCATCAAGAACTTGAGTTAATTCTGGCAAGCTATAAATTAAAAATTAACGATATCTTAACATTGGACAATTTTCTCAAATCTGCTGAAAAGCAAAGATTATGGGCGCTGATCGTGAGTGCATGTATTTTCCCGCAAATATGGTTAGATGACGACATAATAACAGCCACTTTCTGTGATGACCAACTATTTAATGATATTCTTTGTATAAATAAATCCTCGTTTATAGTAAAAATGATCGAGACTAACAACCAATATAAAATTAAAATTATGCAGATATTTGAAGAAATAATCGACAGATACTGCTTAAGCGCTGAAGTTTCACTTTGAGAAACTTTACTGAAAGATCTTAAAAATCGAATAAAAGCATATAACATATAAATTATACGAAATTCAAGGGTAAATAAAACACGATTTCTAAAAAACATGAATTCCTTATGATTTTTTTCCTACAAATACAATTGTTTGCGCCATAAACCGTTTTCGTGCTTAGCTAAAACATGACATGACATGACACCTGTATTGCATGAAAATATTGTTAGAAATTAAGTTTGGATTTGCTGATGTTTGTTGTTTCTCATAAACTTATTGTCTTGCAAACGGCGCGTACCGTATTTTCTGTACCACGGGTCATTGTCTCGCTGACTGTAGATATCGCAAAACGGACGAATAAGTAGTATATATAGCAATTCTACGATACTTAGTATACTTGCTTCCACAAATAACCCTCCTGTACCTCCTGTTGACACTGAAAAGAAGATCAGAAAATAATTGTTTACTATAATATAGTCGGGGTTTTCTTTTATTAATTTGAGGCGGTGCTGAGTCAAGTTATGAAGCCTATCATAAATTTTTAATATTCACCGCGCACCGATTTAGCGAATCAGGTAAGCCTCGGTAGTAACTATAACCCGGTTAAGTAGTAACTTACACTTACCTACTAAATCAAGAACACCGCGAACGACATTTCTTCTATATCTTTCGTTGGGTAACGAAGCCAGTTCGATTTGAATGGAGCCATATGTCTGATTGAGAAACTCCTGGAAATCTTTAACTATAGATATCTCCGCTTCGGTGCAGGAAGGTAGACAATCACAAAACAATCCGGGTCTTGGTGACCATGGCGCTTTGAGAATCTATAAAATACTTGATCTATTAATCTGCCACCAAACCAAACAGAAAGACAAAAACTACAGTTAATAATATTATTACTATTATAGCATTACTCACAGACCAATTGCCATAATAATCGTTGAGACACTTAATCCCGCTTATATTGCATTTTACATGTTCCGGAACATTCGGCATGAAGAAATTTGTGCAGTTACACAGGTGTAACTGTGCGTCCTTTCTGCATTGCACAGTGCACGCGCTGTATGAGTAGTGACGGTGAACGTCCAAGGAGCTCTCGTCGGTGTAGCGACATTTGCGCTTCAACGGGCTGATGAGACGGGCGCCAGCGTCGTTCTCGATGTTTCTTATTGTGATGTAACGCCTAAAGGTACGTGTCGCCGTTATAACACCGCGATGACCTCGTTCAAAACTTAACTCTTATCTACTATATTCATAGATAATAGATATGTTTAGTTTGCCGTGGCAGTTTTTATACCACTATGTGTTTATATATTCAGTAATAAATTTATCATGTCTTTAAGATTACTTACATATATACATACAAAATATTACTTACATATATACATACCAAATATAACTGCACACACACATTTTTTTCAGATGCAACATACTTTTAAAATGTTATAAACAAAATAAGTACATAATTATGTTATTTATAATATGAATTATTTCACATTACCTATAGGAAACTTGCGGACCAACATTCATAATATCGGATCCTATGGAGGTCAAGGCAGGAACTTCCTCTTCGTTAAGAATGTATATTTTTGCTGGCACTAATATATGAAAACTAATCATTCCCGCGCCCGAAGTCCTATTACTGACCATTTGCATCTTAGGAGGATCGCTCTCTCTGAAATAACGAGCCAATAAATTTACACTTTTCAAAACTTTTTATCTATTCTAGTAAAAATAATCATTAAATAAAAGGAATTCAGTCAAAAGTTACTATATTTCCTTTTAAATCAAATCATGTCAATGTATAAGAAATTAAGTTTTAATATTATGAATGTTGATACTGTACCTTCCTTGAACGGAATTTATTACGTAACAAATACCAAGTTCTGTATCCATGGGTCTGAAATATTTGCAACAATCAAAAGGCTTGCCTTTCCAAGAACAGTTCTGAGCGATCTCATCACAACTGCTTCTAATCTGTAACAGATTATATTTTTAAATACACGTAGTAAGTGTAAAAAATATAAAATAATTAACCAAACAAAATTATCATCTTTGATGAAAATGGGATACCGAAAATGGGGCAAAAATTGTACCATACAAATCAATTTTTTTAAGCTCCGTCCCGTCCTGAATTTTTTTTAACTATAATAAAATTGCTGACAAAATGCTCTTCAAATACTTACGCAATGAAGAAAATATGAAAAAATAATATATATGAAAATATTATAAAAGAGTATATCAATTACCAAATTCGCATAATAATAAAGGTTGGTTTTAAAGCAACTCTGCAGGGAGTCTTCTGTTCCACAGTATTCGGAACCATAATACGTTATGCCTTTGTAATATGTTAACTCTTTCAGCACATCTTCAATTTCATATTCATGGTCAGGCCCCCACAACCTTAAATTACATAACAAATTGAACAAAAATGTATATATCTTTGGATACTTATGTGGGGTCCGATAATTAACTATCTTATCTTGTTGTTGATGGTGAATACTACACCAAAATGTTCCTTTGTTACTTTTTCCGTAAATAACACTCTTAGAAGATTTTATACACACATTAACTGGTTTCACATTTTCCTACACTAAAGGTTCCGGGAAGCACGCCTGCTTTCATCGTTCTAGTTAATATATTAGTGAAATTCGCAAACTAATATAATTTTCGAAATAAGAACTTGTTTTAATAAACCAAAAATGGGAAAAACACTTCATCAACGTACAACATTTTTTCGGAGAATCCTATGGTGTTCCGTGATATTTTAAGGTTCGATTACCATTATACCCTGAACTTTTTATAAAAAATAATTATACACTCATAACATTTGTGGTTTCTGCACAGGCGATATTACCGATCAGACACTTCCTCAACGCGTTGTACGTTATCACTTTCGCAAATAGCCACAGAAGGAAAATTTGTATTCCAATCCTTGTAAGCGGTCTCCACCACAAACGATATTGGATTGTTCAGGAATGCGTCGTACTGTGCAGCAATCAGGAGGACTGACCCATACCAAGACAGTACTACCAGCATTAGCCAAAATGTCCTGAAATAGGACAGAAAAACTAAGCGAAGTATTCTCAAAGAATTCCCAATCTTTAAAAGTATTTACTAATATATGATGAAATAAGAGAGTACTGGAACTGGGATATGAATTCAACCAATGAAATATGAAAAAAGGAGTCAATAGTAATTTCTAATGTCTAAGCCAAAATTTTGTTAATGATTACCTTTCAATCCAAGTTCTTTTAGTATCTGCAATGAATCGGCAGCCATGTATAGATGTTGTATCAAGTAAACTTTTTATTCCATTCCACCATATTTCGACATAGTATTTGTTCAGACCAAATTTCATTGCTCGAATTAGTTTGTTAGGAAGGTTGCTAAACAATAAAACGAACGAGGCTTAGCAGCAGGTATTTATTGTTACACAATTGCTCAAAATTTTGTTGACTACACGCAAGCAATAAATAAATAATGAAACCAATATGGAATATAATTTGATACAAAGACTATTAAAGATATCAGTTTGAATTTATCGTGAGAACGGCGCAGATGTTTTGATTCGTTAGATCAGTACGGCCTTCAATCATTTACAACCTGAACAACAATACTGCAATTAAAAGCTGTTATATTATAATATGAAAATTTTCCTAATGACCAGACATTGTGACCTTATCTATAATTGATGCATCAATGATTATCTATAAAGCTACTCACATTACAAGTCTTACATATAGAATAAAGATAAATCGTTTCTCAATATGTCAACGGCTTTATATAATAAAGGCAAAAACAAATAATATGTTAAAATTTAAAGCGTCTTATTATAGAATTGTTACCAATAAGTGGACAGAAAGTTACCGTAAATGTAAGCACTAAATATTAGAAGCAACGGATAATTACTTATTCTACAACAATGCACTTTTCCAAGTGCTAGGTAAACAATGCTTTTAATAATTTCACGCTTTATTCCCCTATATTTGTTCTATTATAGAGTTATCGAATTCGTACCATTATTGATCTAAGTATATTTATTGATTTCCCCAAATCTCAAAGCACACTTAAAAACCTTCTTATGTACTCGTAATTCTGTCACATCATATGTACTTCGGCATATTCATTATCTTATCTTCACTTTTTCAAGGTAATAGAATTTCTAGTGATATTTATTATATTACTGTGTACACATACACTGTATTTTTGCATTAGTGCCATTACATCGTTAACTATAAGGTAAATATTGTTATATGTGATATATGTTATATGTTGCGTATGTTATATGTGATTATCATACTGAATTGTTTAATTTATCGAATGTCTATTTATCTCAATATTCAAATTAACGTTTAGGTCCAGCCAGCTCATTCCAGTAAATAGATCGATATTTGCTCATGGGTTCAAAATGCAGAGGGCTTGTAGACTCAATAGGTCTTGATGTCGTCGCATCAGCTCGTCTTCGAATTCCAATTTCTCGAATCAACTTAACTGTGTAGAAGTAAATAAACTCGAGCACTGACACAAAACTGAAACCTGTGATGAATCCGCATGTTGAACCAATGTTACCTGTAAAATGGCATAGTGTTCAATTAATTCTGTCATTTTCCTGTTCATCCTGATCGAACAGCTGTATCTTCTGTGTATATATATTGAACGAAATATAGCTGTATATATTATATCGAAATACCCGATGAAACATTAATGAAAGAAATTATTCACTCCACACTCTAGTAGGATATCCCAAGAGATATACTCCCCAAATTACTTATCTTCACATAAAAGTTGAGTAAGTTCATCAATGATCAATACTTATCACCAGGTGAAAGATAGATAGAAGGTAGATAACAATTCTCATTTCTATTAAATGTATTGTCATAAGAAATAGGTATATTAATGAAAGTTTTCATAACGAGATTTCAAAATACTTGTTGATTATGCAATTAAGCATTAAAACTCCTCGTGGATTTTAATCAAAACTTACTGATCAAATCGAACCATTTCATAATAACGTTTTGTCCGTATCGATCGGCAACTTCTCTGGCGTACTTCACATGAACAATGGATGTTCCGGTGAAATTCGCGCCTTGTCTGAAACAAACACGTGAAACAATACGTGCTCCACATAACTTTCCATCTGTTTCTCTCCGTTATTGTCTGCTCATATTCAATTTATGTGTTCTGGTGCCTGAAGTAGCCTAGAGGTACGTTGCATTTTCCTGTAAACTTTCGACAACATAATTTACATGTATGCTCTATTGTTGTATTAAAGATATGTTAATGTTAAAAAAGTAACTAAAATTGCAATCATTATCAATATCCTGTTTCGAGCGCAATTACTTTATTTAAATGGCAGAAAGATAAATAAATAAGTCGTGTAATGAATATGCAAACAGATCGATATCAAGAAAAAAAATCGGTACCCAATCTATGCAAATAGTGGCCAAAGTTTTATCGCATTATATATTATGTCTGCTTACCGCAACTTTTAAGAACGACACAAAAATTAAAGAAACTTTCGCAGCCGAAGACCTGCAAATAAACCTTGAAGAAAATCATCTACCATAAGTTATAATTTTACAGATGCTAGTGTCATAGTGTAGTATTTTGGTAGATTAGTGATTTGCTATTGCTTTATAAGATATTACACGTCTTAATAAAATAAAACAATGCCAAGTCTAACGGCAAAATTAGACATGCGTACCTATGAATCAGGCTACTCATTGTTTTTTACCATGACAACGAATATAACCAAGCATGTTGTCAAAAACATGAGTGGATTGTTCTAAAACGGGTTTTTCCAAATTTCTTTTACAAAAGATCAATATTAACCATGGCTAATGCTATTAAAAGAGATACCCTACATACCACAGATTTCGAAGTATTCGGTAAAGTTCAAGGCGTTTACTTCAGAAAACACACTCAAAGGAAAGCTACAGAATTAGACTTGAAAGGGTGGGTTATGAACACAGCTCAAGGTACTGTCATAGGACAAATGCAAGGAACTAAAAATTCCATCGCTGATATGAAGATTTGGCTTCAAAAGATCGGAAGTCCTAAGTCGAAGATCGAAAAAGCAGCCTTTAGGAACGAGGGACCGATTAACAGTTGCGCGTTTAAGACATTTGAGATTCGCCATTGACGTTTTTGTAATTTTTTACTAATAAAATTGTATTAATGTAAATCATACGCTTTTTTTAATTTTTAATTCATAATAGTGACAATGGTGCTGTATAAATGTTTGTTCATAGGAATGATTTTTAGCAAAGTAGACAACATAACCGTAGGGATGCGTTGCTAAGGATTACTTCGACAAGATGATTACTGCATTTATAATCTAATGATACTACATGATACACACCTATGGAGGATTCGGCTCTCAGACATATACTATTTAAATTCTATTTTTCTAGGAATACCGAATTATTTTATTTTTCTGCCAAGATGTTAAGCTCTTTATGTTGGAATTTTCATACAATAAAATACCAACTTCTTAATTAAGTAACAATTTGTAGCCCAACAAATATACAAGCTATCTACACCATTATAAGCGCATAATTTTAATATTTGTAATGTTTACGGTGTAATCAAACTGATTATTTAAATACACGCTATGCACACTTACAACCAATCGATTCTGTCTTTATCAGCAACAGCGTTCAAATAATCCGGATATATATTGACGTTGTTGAAGTCATAACTGTATGCAGTCTTTGAACAGCTCGGGTAACACATCGGGCAATGTATGCCTCCTCCTGCTAAATGCATCTCCAATTCCGGTGGAATTGGGTCAACCTCTGGTCGGACTGTCATAGACTGTACTGTAAAATAGGTAAGATAAAGAGAATACTTCATCAAAAAAAAAATATATTTTAAATAATATTGTCGAAATTATATTTGCTCATATAATAATAAGCGATTTATTTTGTTCATTATACGTTATTTATTGTTAAAATGTATTACTACTGCAAAATAACACATAAAGAAGCTATTGAATAAAATAGTATAGTATGTAATGATTTAAAATTAGTATTTGTAACATTTATTAGATACCGTTGTATATTCTTAAGCATGGCACATCGCGCATGTCGCATGTTCTCATATTAATCATTTTCGGCATATTGAAAGGCGTACAGTTGCAATTCTCTAAAAGAAACAGCATTCGACATTTCAACATACAATCGCTGTGCGTGTAGAAAGGGAGATACGAGGACTCATCGTAGAACAGGCATTGCCTAAGTTTCACGGACACATGTTGAATGTCTCTGGAGGCTTCAGTGAAACTTGCTGTGACCAAAACAGTCATCTGGGAACAATCAAAAATCAATATACAATAATTGCAATGTAACAGAATGACTTGCTATATAAAACCAATGTTACCTGAACGTTGGGACTTATGATTTGCATTGCAAAGCTACCGCTTGGTGCATCTGGAAAATCATAGGCATCGGAGAACTGCAGCTGTAAAACAGGCCTCACAATAGATATAAAATATATTATAATATTTTGTCTTCTCAATATTGCTTAAATTACATTAATGAACAATTTTGGTTACTGTATTTATAATTTAATAATATCATATGCAGACCTATAGAGGATTCGGCTCTTAGAAATATATGCTATTTAAATTATGATTCAACTCTTCTAGCAATGCCAAATTAGTTTATCATTCTGTCAAGATGTAAAGGTTTTTGTGTTGGTATTTCCATAAAACGAAATACTAAGTTCTCAATAAGTTAAGCAATTTGGATCAATTTGTAGCCCAATAAATTGTTTTCATTTGTCTTTTAAAGGATAAGAAAATCACCTGAGCTCCTTGCAAAGGCATATTATAATAGAAATCGTCGCTTTCGTTCAGCCTCATCAAAATTTTCAGACCTTGGTCGAAATCAAAGCTCGACTTATTGCCGTACTTGTACATGTCAATACCACGTGATTCAGTGTCGCTGTTGAGTTATATAATTAATATTTTATTTTATTCTATTCTATAATCATAAGGCACAAAAGAAATAGAACTCATATGAAGAAACAGTTAAAATGCTTTTGAAATCAAAATTATGTTCGTTCCAATTTTAAATTGCTTAATGAGACATCATATATTTTTACAAATGAAGAAAAAATTGTGATTTGTTTTTAGACTAGACATTGCTATTATAAATATATCCGTTCTGTAAAGAATAAAGAATATACTAAATGAAATTGCAAATTATACATACTCTTTAGTGAACGTTATGTCCGACTCGCGCAAATAATTAAACGTGCAACAGTACCCGTTCATTGTGAGACGGAAATCAAAAAGATGAGAACAATTCGTCGGTATTTCGTTCCACGCGCATCTCAACAACAAATCCTCGCAGCTGGGTGTCAACTAGAATTAAAATTACGTATATAAATGACACACGCACCTAAATTCATAGTGCCCAAAACTTAGGACATAGTACTACATATTAGTGTACCTACATACATATGTATTGTTTAGAAACGGAAGTGACTAGGATATTTTAAATAACTGATAAATTTGTCTGTGAAATTTCAAAAAATGGTTTTACAAAATTGAACTAAAAGTTTGCGGTAAATCAGTGCTCTGCTTTTATTCTACTAAATAGGGAACTTTTGAATTTCTTTTTCAGGTTACCTTATAAAATATTTCACATCAAAACATAACGAGTATTTACTTTTCCTTTTAGAGAATCATCACTCTCTTACTGACGTACTCGTATATACATAATGTAAGTATGTAAATATACGTTAAATATACCTTACTATAACACATTCGGTTACTTGTAACACTTACGCTGCGCATGAGTTCGTTGACGTCATAATTGCCCAACGCGCGGTGAAGTTGCATCGGCTGTACGATCTTGTCGCTCATAGGCTGAAAGTTGTACAGCATGCCCAGACCTAACAATAGTGATAGCATTTCCTGTTCATTATACTTGCTATTGCGCTCCTCTTTCAACCTGTTAGATTAGAATACGATGTGAGGTTGTGTTATTTATTTATATTGTTTATTTTTTTACAAATGAGGAAGGCAGCTTTATCGCTAAGGAAGCGATCTGTTCTAGATAAGAAGCAGGTAGAAGAAATAATAAAAAAGTAATAAGAGTAGTAGTGTGTACAACTTGCACGAGGATTAATAACTAATAAATATTTAATATGATTATGTGAAGCTGGATTGTCGAACAATAATTGAATTCTTTAGTTGGATTTTAATAGATCGATTCTTGAAAATAAGACGCGAAGTCATACTTGTACTAATGAATACATTTTTAATTTCTAGCTTCTGCCCGCGACTTCTTATAATTGAACTTCAGTATTAGACCTCGTGATTGGATGTTTGTTACTTAAACTCTGGGTATTATGTAATAAACTTCCGAACATTCATACTTTCACATTTGTAATATCAGTAGCATTTTTCAATATTAGCAGAACAGATAGAATGCACTGAATAATTTCTGTAATATATGTCGAGAAGCCAATAATGGACGGGTGAAAAAGTAATCAATAGAATCGCTATGTTCTACTTAAATTAAACAAAGCAAAACTACTGTAGCCTTCGGAAAAGTCAAACAAATGTTCCAACTTACAGTTTTCTCGCGAGATTGGTAATCGCTTGTTTGCTGATTCTGTTGTTTGTGCAGATCCCAACGGCCGGGAAGATGATCTTACTGACAGACACTCCTTCTGGCATTTGGGTAGTCACAAGGGGAGCTCTATAGTACTTTCTGAACGTTAACCACACCAAGGTAACGGAAAAAACCAACGCGCTAATCAGTGTTATAATCCAAATGATCCTGATGAAAAAACATAATGCTATATAAATAACACAACAATCAAAAAAGTCTTATTAAAATCGAAATTTTTCATTTTTCAAAAAATATAAAAACTTTACAGCACTAACTATATTTCTTCTTAAAATTTTGAACAAATAAATATGGATAATTAATTTAATTACAGCATCATTAAGATTTTATCGCCTCATCCTTCAAACTGCTCTCTTATGAATTTAATTAATCAACATTGTTCAAATGTAACACAGAAAGACGAAGTTTCATTAGTATACATACAAGAAATTAATTGTATTTTCGAGGCTTAAATGCAATATGGAGTCATTTCAAAGTTCTAACTCCTATGTCTAATGACAACGCATTTCATGTTAGGTAATCGCAAGATTCCTCCGAAAGCTGTAATGGGTACTCGTAATAACAAGATCATAGTGAGTCACAACTAACAAAACAAGTCCACATACGAGCAATCACGTAAATACTTTCACATAAGCTACAAGCGCGTACTGACCGCTCAATGAACGGTGTGTTATCATGAACAAGATGCTTGAGTCCACAAATAGAAGACTCCGCGCAATACTCTTTGCTAACCGTCTGCACGCTTCGTTTCAATGTCTCAATTTTTGTTGTGTGTTTTCCAACAAGCTTCTTTTGCATGCGTCGTCGGTATGCGAAAACATACGGCGAGTGATGTAAGCTCGAATCCATTGCGCTTTCTTGTCTTACCGTGTCAAAAGAAATCAACTGTTAATCGAGTAGGCGAGCCACGAGTGATACGAATTCACTTTAAATCCAGCTGTTTTAATAGTCGGTATTGAAACGGCACTTGTTAAATATTCTATTAATCGTACTG